>WJEZ01003162.1:0-11450 GCA_009869925.1 Thalassaphorura encarpata
CATCCTACCAAAGAACTTGAATGAGAAAATGCTTTTAGAATTTGAATTCCAGTAAGAGCGAGCATGAGAACAGATTTCCCAAAATCCAATGACCATTGCCATTGGATGTATAATCTTATCTTGCACGTGACCAATTTTTATACAAAAATTAAGAAATTTCAGTTCAGGTTTAAAAACTTGTTACGTTACATCGTTAGTCAGGCAAGCATATGCGTAAGCAATAGGTAGACACTAAATAGGAGCGATATTGTCAATTGAATAATAAATTGTTGTCCATAATGTGACCGTGCAGTACAAACCACATATGGTAATGGAACATGGACGATGATGATGATGACGATGCATGGTGCACTTGCATTAACATGAACATTTACATTTGATGTGTGACAAGGGGAACATGCCCCTGTCTTGTAAGTTAAATGCTACTTTACTTTATGTCCTCTTCTTACCTTTGGTCGTAGTCCTTCCTAATGCATCCGACGGGTTATGCTTGCTATAGCTATCCCTATCCATTGTCCACTTTATTACCATTGTCAACGCCTGGACCATTACCATTAGTACCAAAGGATGGGGACGACATGTCAACCCTCTGCTCTGGTCCTCATCGCAGACCACACCGTGAGGTCCGATTTATTACAGGGTGACGCGCAAAATTATTGTCAGTAATTTTTTAGAGGTTCACCCTGTAAAGAAAAGCGGATTTAAAGTTTTTCTTGTAGAAAACCTTGGTATTTCCTTATGTGGTTATGATTCATTAACTAGTATAATCCGGTGGCGCAATGGTCTAGTGTTACTAATTAATACGTTACATTAGTATTCATAGAGCTTTTGCTTTTTTTATTACTTTCAGGGGAATTGCAAAAGTCGGAGAGCCAACAAATTTAATTCAAAACACAATCCGTGGAAGTGGAGTTGGTGGAAATTATTTGGAACCTGGAGTTCAAGCCGTCCTAAGGAAAAAACAGCAACGTCTCGTACGAGAAAATCGTGGAGTCCTTGAAGCCATTGCTAAAGGAGCCAATGAAGCAATTCATGAATGCAAACATCAATTTAGAAATAGACGATGGAATTGTCCAACCAAATCTTTCTGGAGAGGAAAAAATCTATTTGGAAAAATTGTTGATAAAGGTAACAAAAACTAGTTGAAGTTGAACTTGAATCTTCCCGCCGAGTCAGTCAAGCCCAAGGCCCAAGGCGGGAGAGCATGAATATGAAATTTAAAAACTCAATTATGCATCTGCGTGCCTTGAAATCCGCCCTTTTCACACACAGGCAGGCACGACACTTACGCATTAATTGTTCTCGGACACACAAGCCGAGTCAGAGCGGAATTTTTAATAAAAAAAGAAATTGTATGCATTTACATTGCATTGCATTGCATAAAGGTGAATAGCCAGAAGCAGTGCAATGAATGCAATGCATCCAGCATCATGTTCAAGTTTAAAGAAATTATCATGACCAAGAATTTTTTCCTACCTTGATGTAATAATGATGATATTACACGTTTTGAAAATGAAATGATCTCAGGTGCACTACACAGGTAGGTAGATTAGCTGCTCATTTGCATAGGAACCCAGGCCAGGTAATAAGAAAAGGTTTAGTGGTGGGAGGGAAAAGGGTTAAAGAGATTCCTCCCAATTCACAGCCGGCATAAAATTAATTACAAACTATGATCCATTCATTTGTCATGACCCGCCTGGTAAAGCAAAGGGAATTTTACTAATGCTCATAAAAAAGGCAAAAACTCATAAAACATCATTAGCCTTCAACTTGTATGTTAAAGAAGGCAAGGTTTATTTTTATTTCAGTCTTACGCGTCATATGCTCTTTTGACAACAGCCTGCGCATGTGCAATGACCTCGAATTCAAAGTGTTTGACCTGGGCGGTCGTACGTAGCCGTAGAACACTTAATTATGAATTTAATTTGATGTAATTACGACAGTATTTATTTATTTGTCGGCACTTGTAATAATTACAAGCACTGCGCATGTGCAATGACCTCGAATTCAAAGTGTTTGACCTGGGCGGTCGTAGGTAGCCGTAGCACACTTAATTATGAATTTAATTTGATGTAATTACGATAGTATTTATTTATTTGTCGGCACTTGTAATAATTACAAGCTAGGCTGAAGTAGTTTTGCAAGGTCCGTCAAAATATTTGCATTGTACCTCAGACCTGAATCAGACAGACGGAATGGAATGACCAAAGGTAATGGCAGGGTGGTCTCAATTTTATGCACGCACACGCACAGACAAGGCAGCAAAGGATTTTGTTTGTCGTTTAAAAACAATTCAATTACGTTTACGTATGATGAAGGATTAAGGTTTCCTTGTTGCAACAACAATGTAATGTAAATGTGATGGTCTCATTCAAAATAATATGTAACAAATACAAATACGAGTAGAAAGGGGTAAGGAAAGTTGTACCTGGCCGGCCAGTCCAGTCCATGGGTGCCCGGTCCGGTTCAGGATTCTGGGCGAGAAATGAGTGATGAGCCTCAACCCATAGTTTCAGGGTGGTAATGGCTCTTGCCAAACACCTGTGGCTTTTGTTCATGTTTCAATCATGACGCAAACTCAAAAAATTCTCTTATTATTAACCAACCACGCATCTCAATCACCAAAAGGCAAAGGTTCACGTTCAGACAGATACTCTATATAATATTGGTCAAATTGTATTGAAATCTACTCAAAATAAAATAAATTAGAAATGCGAGACTTTGAAAATTGTCAAATTTGAGGGGCAAAGTGAAGAAATGTCAAAATTTTTAGTTTTTTCCCATAAATTCGAGAAATAATTTAGAATGCCTTGCCAGGTGAATTCCGACACAAGATGAAATCTTTTTCTTATTAAAATTTTTAGACTTTACATCTGCATCTGCATTCTTGTTCCTTATGTCATAACTTAACTTAGGCAGACCAGTTGACGAGCCTATAGCCTATCGCATCACGTTTCAAGTCTAGCGCTGCGCTGTGCTGACTGACTGAGTTTTGTTTATGTTAGTTTATGAGATTTTGTAGCCTTTGCGTGATCCAACTCGTTTGCATTCATTAGCAATAAGTCTTAGGCTCTGTCCTCATCGTGGTTTACCTGCCGCAAGCAGGGTGGGCTCTCGTCACATTTTTCAAACTCACTACGCTAGACATCTTGGGAACCAACTTGAAAAAAAAGAGTACAGAAAGATGTGACTGGAGTGAAACTCATGCAGTTATGGTTTTGTATTTGAAGACTCAGTTGAGTAAAATGAAATGATTTTACATTTTACATTGGTGAAGCCTAGCCTAGCTAAGGATTACAAATTCTTAAGTACCTCATTACATTCTCATTTAGCCGAAACTAATTTGGGTGGAGCTGCTTAAAGCACTCACGACCGAAAGTGAACCAAACCCAAGTGAGGGTAAATTTTATTGAAACAAAACAAATTCACAGGCAGTCAAGCTAAAAAAATCATTAGAAGATAAGTTTTAATTTTTGCACATTCATGAAAAATTGAGCATACAATGTAGATGTAATAATTCTGGACAAGCTGACGTTAACATAGGACGGCATCCGTAATGTAGTAATTTCCACAAGAAAAGAAAGGGTTGATAAGATTAAGATAGCGGAGACTTGGAAAGAAAAGAAGATGAAATGAAAACCTAACATTAGCTGTTAACTAATGGGCGGTGATAAGATCTAAATTGGGTAGCTCGCCGTAAATCATAATCCAACACTAAAGCTTACGCGTATTCGTATTCTGATTTGAGACCTCACACATAAAACCGTACTGTCCGTCCATCCTAAACGTATCGTGTTAAAATCCTGAGCTTCAATTTGTTTGTCTAATTTCGATATATTCCCGCGTTTTAGTATTATACGTTTTACTTTGCGGCTGCGTGCTTTCTTTGTATTTTGAGTGTTGAAGTTGAAATCCGATAACAATGACAAATGGCCATCCAAAACATGGGATTTAACATAATAACAAACATCAAGGTGTTTATTCTGGATTTAATCTTTCAGCATAAGCATGGTACTCGAGCTGTGCTAAGTAAGTAGCTCAAATGGATCCATTCAAAAAATCTTGAGAGCCAGCGTAAACCGTATTTTTCTATTCAACCCGATTTCATTCACGAACGACAGGGACGGACTGAAATGTTCATTAAGCCAGATTACGCGACACTAACAAGAATTTGTTCACCCATTCCCACAGCCTAGGCCTGGGCCTTGGTGTTTAGGGTTTGAAATTTTAATCCCTGTACGTACAATGCAATGTACAGAAAAAGGGTGATTGAACCATCACAACTTTGTATTTGAGAAAGGTAATAGAATTCATATTAGCCTGCTAGACCAAACAGAAAACATTTTGAATAGAAAGTAGCCCTACCATTTGCCATTGTGCTGTACGTATTGACGAAATGATTGAAAGGACCATGCCATGCCATACCACCCGCAGCGCTGACGAGGCAAATTTGAAATTTATTTTTCATTTGGCGCTTCGTTAAAAATTAGCAAAAACGTTACAACTTATTTATTTGTGTTTTTTTAAATTTATTGCAGGGTGTCGAGAAACTTCCTTCATTTATGCCATGACAAGTGCTGCCGTGACTCATGCAGTGGTTCGTGCCTGTAGTGAAGGAACCATTGAGTCTTGTACTTGTGACTATAGACTACACAACAAATACAGTCGCTCTATGCCCCTAGATCAAAGTTGGAAATGGGGTTCTTGTTCAGACAACATTGAATTTGGTGTTAAATTCACAAAGGATTTTGTAGATGCTGGAGAAAAAGCAAGGGATATGAGAGGAATGATGAATCTTCATAATAAATGAAGCTGGGCGTGCTGTAAGTTATGCATATAAGTATAAATGGTCATAAGAAAAATATATATAGTAGTACTCTATGACTTCCATGCTATTTGCTGTTTCTTTACTTTTCCCACAGTAAACCCAATGCATGTACAGTATTTCATTTCCCTTTGGCTGGCTCTTACTCTAGAAATATTTTGTCATGAGTTTAAGTGCTTTTAAGATCCGAATCCGTTTCAGTTCGCTTGGATGGCATAAGTAAGTCAGTATTTATTGTACGAATGTGTGGCAGGAGTGTAAGCCAAAGCCTTATCCGGGATTGTTTCGCCTTGCCTTTAAGAGGTTTTGCTTTTTTAGGCCTGCCTGGCCAAGTAGCCGAAGGTGTGCGTTGCGTGCGTGTCATATTTCAAAGGGAAAAAGCCTCCAGGACTAATTTTCTTTCTTGTTTTTTATTTTAACCTTCTCATATCTCTGCTTATGCTATGCTCATTCCTGCACTGCATTGTACAAATACTCGACCCACCCTCAAGTCCAACAATATCCTGACTCTTCACTCTTCACGTCTTTTTCTTCTTTGTCTTATCTCAAATCAATCTCACCTCTGTCAATATTAACAAATGAAATTGAGTCGAGAACACGAGGCGAGGCTGAGAAAGAGAAAGACTTCCCACGATTTCAAATTAACCTCCATCTTAATCACACAGCTTGAATAATACGTACGTCTGGCATTCCTTGCACGCTTTCTTTTCTGTCTTGCCGCCATTTTGAATTTCTTAGGCTAAAATCTCAAAAATGTTCACACATTTTGTATTTTTCACAATTTTGCCCGAAATTATTTGGAATTCCTAGGTTAATGTTCGCATTTTTGGAAGCCTTCAAGTTTATTTATACGGATTTACAATATTAACAAATGAAATTGAGTCGAGAACACGAGGCGAGGCTGAGAAAGAGAAAGACTTCCCACGATTTCAAATTAACCTCCATCTTAATCACACAGCTTGAATATTACGTACGTCTGGCATTCCTTGCACGCTTTCTTTTCTGTCTTGCCGCCATTTTGAATTTCTCAAAAAATGTTCACAGGTTTTGTATTTTTCAAGATTTTATCCAAAATTCTTTAGAATTTTTGAGCTAAAACACGTGGACTTGGCATTTTCTTGTAGCTTTCTAATATTTTTATAGTGATTTTGAACATTATCATGTAAATTAACGTATAAAGTAGACGTAAAATTGTGATAGTAGGTGTATTGTCGTCTAATATTTAAATGTGTGTATTTTGCATGCAAGTAAAGGGTTGAATGATACGTACGGTGTGTATTTTAACGCCTTTTCGGGTATTTTGCTTGACAACACGAGGAAAAGCTTCCCCATCCCCACCCAAGCTCATAATTTTGTCTGGAGAGCTAATCGCTACATAAATCCATCAAATTTTAACCTCGCCTTCGCTTCTTCAGCGTGAAATTTAAGCTAAAACTTGAGCTAAGTATGTAACTTACGACAGGCAGCCGTCCGCCCTTGTGCCTTTTGGACAATTTTTACACATTGGTTTAAAATGAACTCTGAGTCCTTAAAAGTAGTACTAAGTCATTCGGTTCCGTACCACATGGTTGAGCGCTAAGCATGTTTTTTAATGTAAGTTTTTCCATTTGTAGCACGTGCAGAACATGATGCGTCGCCAATGCAAGTGTCACGGGATGTCCGGCTCTTGCACTATGAAAACATGTTGGATGAGACTTCCACATCTTAGAGAAGTCGGAAATGCACTCAAGGATCGTTTCGATGGAGCTTCACGTGTCCTCATCTCAAATGCTGGAAGCTTACGTGGAGAATATAATGGTGGCAATGGACATGGCCATGGCCATGGGAATAATAGACCAGGGAAATACAAAACTCAACTCAAACCATATAATCCAGATCATAAACCACCGAGTCGGAGGGATTTGGTATTTTTTGAAGATTCTCCAAATTTTTGTGAGAATGATGGGCGATTAGGTGTGAGTGGGACGAGTGGGAGGGCTTGTAACGTGTCTTCCATGGGGGTAGATGGTTGTGACCTCATGTGCTGTGGAAGAGGTCACACTGTCTCAGTCAAACAAGTCGTGGAGAGGTGCAAATGTACTTTCCAATGGTGTTGTGAAGTAGCGTGCCAAAATTGTACCATGACGAGGACATTTTATACTTGCNAACAAGTCGTCGAGAGGTGCAAATGTACTTTCCAATGGTGTTGTGAAGTAGCGTGCCAAAATTGTACCATGACGAGGACATTTTATACGTGCAAATAATAACGCAGATGACGTGTACCATCAAAAGTGTTCAAAAAACTAAGAAATCAGGGTAAAGGTCAAATTTACCCGATTGACCGACCCTTGAGTGCTAATTCCAAACCCCTTGTCTTCGCAAATGAGAAAATATATTTAAAATTTCCGCCATAACGAACATCCCACCCAATTAAGTCCTCCCGCTACCAGTTTTTATTACACAGATGACGTGTACCATCAAAAGTGTTCAAAAAACTAAGAAGTCAGGGTAAAGGTCAAATTTACCCGATTGACCGACCCTTGCGTGCTAATTCCAAACCCCTTGTCTTCGCAAATGAGAAAATATATTTAAAATTTCCGCCATAACGAACATCCCACCCAATTAAGTCCTCCCGCTACCAGTTTTTATTACGTACTGCGGCAACTTCCGTCCTTAATTTTATGATGTATAAAAATAATTGAGCTATGTTTATTTTGCAAGCAGCTTAAAAGAACTAGAGTAGATACTTTAATTGAATTTCCACTGATTTATTTTGTTGTACACAATTTGTATTGGTCTCACGCATAATTCATAAGATTTAGATCTTGTAGTCGAATAGATAAAAAGTTTAAAATAGTAATTAACGATAATATTTTAATTTATGCTTATGCTAATTAAGACTACCGTTAGATGAAAATTTATAAACCCGCATACCACCACCGAATTGTGCGGTGCGTGAGTGCTCGATGTGCACATGACTTTGTGATGTTCCTAAGTATTTTAATTATTTAATTAATTAGCTGTAGCTCTAAGATATTATATGTAAATTTTAGAAGAACAAATGGCTAAAAGGCAAATTTAGATTAGAGTCCAACTCCGTGCCGGAAAATCGTGCCTGGACAGGAAAAGACTATATCATACCTCCGTAATTAAAAAAAAACTTGGTTAATTAAGATGCATACCTGTGGATGCATGTAGGTGGACCAGTGCAAGTGCAGTGTGTACTAGAAGGTTGTGTTTATAGACGATTTTTGTACGTGTAGATGCATATTTACATGTATAATATACGTAAACGTACCAAGGAAGGGAGAATGACTTGCAAAAGATTAAACAACATGACTTGACAAGATCCATTATTTTTAATTCTAACAACGACGACGAATGCATAAGACAAGACATGATCATCGTTTTCATTTTCTGGCCAGCCACATTGCTTTGCTGTTGGTCTGGTCCCTCATCTCATCTCAAGACGTTTGGTTTAAAACCCATGGATTCATTCGTCCGTCCTATTGATCCTTCTTTTATTTTATTTCATTAGTCAAAGCCAAAGCTCAAAATATTTTGACTATAATGCAAATTAATGGTATGAACATTAAAAACGCCATCTACACAATAAAAACCAAATAGCGTCAGTACAGTACCCCTTAAAATAAAATTCTTTTAATAATTTTTATAGTTTCCACGTCTCGTAATGGAAATGTCAAAAAAGAGAAAAGGAAGATTAAGCGTTTGTCGTAAAATTTTGCAAAAGTTTAACGTGCTGAACGTACTAAAGTTTTCCGCCTCGTATGATTACTTCAAACGAGTCATAAAAATAGATAGAGTTCATTATTCGCAAGTTAAATTTACGAGAACTTTGGACGAAGAAGAAGTAAGAAGAAAATGAAGACGTTAGCCTGACTTGGACATATTTACAGCTCATCATTTCGTTATGGGTCACTTTCAACTTTAATTACCTTCCCTGCAGAGGAGATGAGTTTCCCACTTCCTTTTTCTTTTCTTTAATTTTAAAACTTGGCATGAGCTGAAAGGACCATGGATTTCCGTTCGTTCAGATTTATTTCTAGTTCCAAACGTTAAAAAAATTAGAGTTCGACCTTTTATTTTAAGGGCTTTGGCTTTGGGTAATTTTTCTGAGATTAGGTTCTTACGTTGCGTCTCAATCTCAACAAAAATTCAAGGATGACTAAACGGATCAATTCATTTCATTCAACTCTTTTTTATTTTCCATTATACTTTTTGTCTTAATTCTAAATTCTACACCGTGTACGTTTAGTTCAATGAAATAATGTGGCGATGCTGATTCGTCATCTTGTCCAATGTCTTTGCCATGGCTGCTAAGCTGATCAAAGATTTCAAGTCCAATGCTCTAACCTCAGCCCAGCCAGGTAGGAAAATCCTTTTGAATATAAATGTAGAATGTAATGCATAGGGCTAAACATGATATAATATATTAGTGTGTTGTGTGAAAAGTTGTTTGGTCATGGTGCTGATGATAATGAATGATAATGATTGGATTTGAGAAGTAAAGTTGTAAAAGTTGTCTGACTTTCCGGAGGGTGAAAGACTCAAGGGATAGGGCCAAGCCAAGACGAAGACGAAGAAGATTGACCCCCCGCGGTCAATCAGGGGAGTCTGTAATAACTCATCATCTCTCCAGGAGCCCTTGGCCCCTCTTCACTCTACAACATGAACTCTGTACCTCAACCAGCGCAGCGCAGCGTCCGTCAGACCTCCCATTTTGCACTGCGCTGACTGAGCCGGACTTGGACTGAATGCTGGGAACATTCAAAACAACTTCATTAAAAATTCAAACCAGAGTCTCTTCAATGAAATTTAGACAGAGTGAATGAATTAACCTGGGCGGGTAGTCTACGACATTCTAAAGATTTTGAGATAAACATTCAATGCACATGCGCATGCGCTTGCTTACTTAACTGACCAATCACGAGGAAGCTTGCATGGTACGACACGCTCTGATTGGATGCAGTAGTGAATAATCAGCCAATCCTTGCTTATTATTGAAATTACTGGTAGCATATTCGATAATGTTTCATATTTATTTAAGTACAACGTGAAATTGACCCGACCTTGACATTTTTATTCAATTTCCCATTGCATTACTGAAGTACTCATGTTTTTGAGTGCGTATAGTGTGGATGAGTACTTTTTATTTGAAGAGGTTAAATAATAACTAAATACACCTTGAGTTGTTTGAGAGTCCTTTGAAATGAATCTCTGACTGAGACTTTTGTTTACTCAAGGGCTCGTAAGGCACTCACAGTCACAACCAAGTGCAAACAGTTCACTCAATTGGATAAACACTTTAAAAGTCCACATTACAAAGCAAATGGATTTTTTAACGGCATTCGGCATTCTCAAGTCTCAAACGACAAACGTGTCGAGTTTATTAGTGTCTGTCATTCATGGCAGGCATGGCATACAGATTAGGTGGTTCATTAGGCCAAAAGAACAAAATACAACATCTTCAGATTTTTTTGGACATTTTTTACATTCTATTTTTATTTTTATTTGCAATGATGAAATAAAAGTGCGAATTAATAAATAAAGCTCACCGACAGTCAACGCTGCCTTCTTTTCAGATATAAATTCGAAGATTATTCTAAAATGCAATAACTAAAATTAAATTTTAATTAAATTGGAAACTAATTACACATTGGGGCATTGGGAAAATTTGGTGCCCGTAATCATATTGAAAAGTTTTGGCACTTGCGAATTCACAGGCATTTTGGAAGAGATTCGAATAAAATGTAATTTAATTAATTAATTAATCACCTACAAGTCGTGAGTACTTTGCGGACGGAACAAGTCGCACAAGTGACTTCACAGCACCACTGAAACTTACACCGGCAATATTCTTGGGTTCTGATGACTTTGGTCGTGTAGCCACGCCCACAACAAAGGAGGTCACATCCATCGACCCCAATCGAAGAACTATTGCAAGGTCTCCCACTAGTTCCAAGTGACCCTGTCTTTTTATTTATTCTACAAAAGTCTTGAGAATCCTCAAAATAAATCAAATCCTCTTTATCCGGTGGTTTAATAGTAGCAAGGGCTGGGATCACAGATTTTCCATCATTCCCAGGAATCACTTTAGAAGCTCCATCAAAGCGAATCTTGAGACGTTCACCGATTTCACGAAAAGTTGGGACTTTTTGCCAACATGTTTTAAGGGTACAAGAGCCTGAAAGCCCATGGCATTTACATACGAGGCGCATATGGTTGCGGACAGCCTGAAAATAAAAAAATATATGGATATATCAAATTTACCAAAATAATATATACTGCATATATTATTAAGCTTATCGCAAAATTCATTGGATCTTCTTCCTATTCAATTTTATTCAATAAGGAACCAAAGGGCCAACATTTTGGGACAATGTTAACGCATAAGCCATATAAAAAGGTCCAGAATCCAGAAGCCCTTTTTCCTATATCATAAACCGACCCGACCCTTGTCACGTTAAAAAAAAATTGTTGACGACTGACTAAGGATGGGACGAGTAGTAAGTGAAGTGCGGAGACAAATGACAATTTGATTGAAGACGCGATAAATAGAGAAACATGATCAGAATGACTGATCAGATCAGATTCCCGGCCCTTTCACTTCACTTCACATAAATAA
>WJEZ01003163.1:0-11446 GCA_009869925.1 Thalassaphorura encarpata
ATTTAAACCAAAAATCAATACAATTGATTCAAATTACTTACCAATAAATAGTGTAAGCTTCAGCCTGAGCGGGGTCCTTGATATTAGGTTCATTGAGAAGATCCTGAATGCCCAACAAAATCTGTTTTATCGTAATCGCTGGACGCCAATCCTTTTCTTCATCCAGAAGTGATAAGCAAACAGTGCCAGATGGGTAAACGTTCGGATGAAACAATGGAGGTTCAAACTTGCATTTAGGTGGGGTCGCTGGATAATCATCCTTGAAGATCATTCGCAATTTGTACAAGCCTCCTTCCCATGGTGTCTGCAAAAATGATGAGGCAAATAATGTAGAGCCAAGTACGAATTTTCATCAAAAATGTAATTAACAATTAACACTACGATCCGTTTAAAATATTAAAATTAAATGGAGGAGTTGGTTCATCAATTAGCACACGACTTACTCAATATTTAATTTTCGTTTATTTGTACAGACTACATTGTGTGAATCTAACATTCCTACCATACCATACCACTAGAACTAGAAATATATTTCCAGTTCGAATTCCAAAGTCAAGGTTGAACCAAGATGCACTTTGAACCTTGAGTTATGAATATGACATATCATCAAGATTTATGCCTAGCTTAGCAATTGAATTGTTAATGTAAGCGTGTTAATTAAATTTACATCACACATCCCGTCCCATCCTATTAGTATTGTAACAACGTGTCATCGTTGCCCATATGAGTTGTAGTGTTTCCTCCCTGAGTGCGACTCTAATAGCAATTATCTTAATTACACACCTGTCACCGTCAACCGTCGTCACCCTCATTTAAATAGTCATAACAATCCCGTAAAAATCAGACGTATGTCAAGTGATAAATCCAATGTCATTTAACAAAGCTCAAAACACCGACGTGAGTTTATTTGACATGCATGAATTCATAAGGTTCACAACGCGTGTGAGGTGTGACTGGATCAATTCAATGCCAAATTGCCATTCACCTCGTTCACAACTTAACTATAATAACAATGGCAATCCTCTGTTGTTAAATCTGGATCAAGGTAGCGCAACCCATTAAATCTACTGGTCTAAGTTTATGCTGCTGCTGCTCAAAATTCACAGCTGTATTCCAAATTCAATTGTAAATGCAAAAAGATCATGTATGGAAATATTGCTATCGCTCGTCACTCTAGGAATTCCACCAGATGTGGCAGTGGCTAGCTAAAAATTCCATCGTGCTTTTAGATATAATTCATAATCTAGAAAAAAAAACTTAGCACCTGTCGAGTGAGAGTGAAAACGACTCTTCTTATCAAAACAGCGTCAAAAACAAAACCGATGGAGTACGAGTACATGAGTGCTAATTAAGACAAGGCAGCCCAAATTGATTCATCCTTGAAATTGAAGTGACTAACAACCATAACATCTTCGAAAAATAATCTCAAGGGTGAGCAGAGCAGCTAAAAAATCATAATCTCCTAACCTTAGCCAAACTTTGTTTCCATATTCATGACTACAACTACGACTACAAGAAGCAATTAGATCATCCTTGGGACTTGGTTAATGTGAACAACGACTTAACAATTTGTATTATCATAATTTAGTCAGACTTTAACTTCTGCTTGCTACGCTATAGGTCACACGTGCACACCTTATCGAAATGAATTAAGGAGCAAGCACGCATTTTCCGTTGAGCTGAGCTCCTCATCAGTTAACGAAACCTGATTCTTCATTATTCCAGATTTAAACTCGGGCAGGTTCAGAAGTATTGCATCTGACAACTGCGACAAACTTCAACAACGCGCATTATTCTGTATTCTGGAAATAATTCTTCTAACAAAATTGTAACAAAATCAGAATGGTGAGCGCGTGTCCCTGTCTGAATGTCAAAACCGCCGCGACAATTGTCGCCGTCGTAAATTTTGTAAGTTTTATTTCATCATGAGTCTAAATTTATTCCCTGGTTTTATAAATAATATCTCTTAATTCTCATTTATAGCTGGTTGGCCCAATTGGATTCTTGATTACAACAAGATTGAGTGTTAATCCACATTTGACTGAAGAACTCAATTTTACAGAACTGTACCCAGAGTATGAAGCCAAAGCAAATGAAACTGTTCTGTTATCAGCCCTTCAGGGACTTGTGTTGAGTAAGTCAAGCACCAATAATGGATTTCTCACACAATTCATATTGAGATTAGATTAGACTATTATCGTTCCCTCCTCGTTACCAATACTCGGAATAGCAAACCCAAATCATGTAAATAATTTCTAAACTTTTTCTACTTCTACAGATGAACATGTCTTCTTCATGATTTATTATCCGCCAATTCTCCTCACGTTCTTTGTAGGAATCCAATTAATCATAGCTATTCACCAGGTTCGTTAAACAAAATATCAATTGTTCTGATCCAAAATTTTAATAACTACAAAAATTATAACATAATTTTTTCATAATTTTAGCAAAACGTGTGCATCGGAAAACTAACTCTCCTACTTCATTATATTCTACTTGGCCTCCTCCTCCTCTTAACAATCGTTCTAATGGCTAATTCAGTCAAAATAGAAGCAATAGTCCCATTTATTGCATTCTCAGCAATTCAGTGTTATTTTTTGTGGATTGTATTTGACTATGTCGTTGAAATCCAGCATCCACGCTATCAGCTTCACAGTTGTTATGACTCATCCTCAATACCACATCGACATTTAGATGAGGATTTAAATTTATAGTCAAGTCAAATAAAACCAAACCTTATTTTAATTTATATACCTAGCTGAACTAAACCACAAACCTACCGACTCGAGTCTTATTTCGTTTGTGCTTGAAACTAATTAGCATAAATGCCTAGCCATGAGACTTACATGTAATACGATTTTCTGAGCTCATCAAATACCCATCAAAAAATTATCTAAAGATTGCCTGTGTCTGTTGCCTGCACCGACCAAAACTTAAAACCTCTAAACTAGGAAAACATTAAATACAATTTAAAATTTGCTCACCCCCTTTTTCCCTGGAATAGCGCACTCCCAATTCATCAGATTCATGGATCCATCTTCCTTTTTGGATGGGCGAGCAACGAATCCCTAGAAATAATTTTGGCCTGAGTAAAAATAAATCAATCAATATGTCATACCTGGACGGCACACCGCCAGAAACGTCCGGACGAGGCAGGAACAGGAATCCGACCACCGAACCGACAGAACAATCGTCGTATCACAACAACACTCACTCATTAATAAAAATAAACTAACAATGCACACTAACAAATAATCACAGAACCTAACATTACATAACAATGATAATCTCACTCATTCAAATACTTTGGATAGATACTACTAGATGCACTAGATAGTACACAGGCATACCTAGTTGTTGTTTACCTTTTTTAGCCTAAAGCTACCGTTCTGGGTCAATATTTGACTTACCTGGTCTAGGCTGGAATCGTCTCCCTGACCTTAGACCTGGTTCTAGCTTAACTCATTAACTCGTATAATATATGATCTAGGTAGATTATTAACTAGACCCTAAACTTTAATGAATACTCTCTTCTGACCTTGACCTCGTCCCTTCCCTTATCGGTCAGGTATCTTTTCATAATTCATTGTACTTTTTATTTATTTACAATGTTTAATTTAGGGGAAATGGATTCAATCCTTGCACTTTTAGACTCATTGTGCTGGAATATTAGTACGGGCCGATCTCCCGGACCTTGACCTGACCTCAATGACCAACCCATGACATATTAGATCAAGCATCAATGTCAAAAGGTCAGGTTCAGGTTCAAGTTGATCTTTCGGAGGCATTCAAATTATTGAAAAACTTGACTGCTCTACCGAATGCCCAAATTCTTTGCGGCCTGGGACTTGGTATGGGGTAGAGTTTTCGCCCTTATAATTAAAAAAATCTATTTCAAACCTATCTGTTGTTACTCCTAGCTAGCTAAAGTTCCCCTAATCCGTATCCTACCTGCCTTGAGCTAACATCAAATATTATTACTATTCACTCACTCACTCATGCTTTAAAATAAAACCTTTACATTTTTAGCAATTTAACAAGCAAGCATTGTGCCATTATAAAAATATTCACGTTCACATTAATCTACCTCTTATTAATAGTTACCAATTAATTATAGTTTACATTATGACTAGCATTTACACGAAACGACCAAAACGTTATTTAAGTACCAACACCAATTAATAACCAAACCAATAATGACCAAGTAATTTAGAAAGTTCAGAGAAGAATCCTGTCATTCCATTCTTCTAGTCTACTACTTTAAGTTTGACCTTAATAGTCATAATAAGTTTGGTTATTTTTACAGCTAAGAACTTACGGCACCCAGGTCAGCCATCAGCCCTGCCCAATGACCCATAATTTAAGTCGTCGTAATATCCTTCACTCTTAACTTAACTTACGATAAATAATGAACTGATTTAATGATTTAAAAGTCAACTATAACTTAACTTACAAAAGGATGATCTTTACGCCAAGTTTTCCGTTCCTCTGAAAGACGTGCAACTGAAATCCCCGTCATTCTTCTGCTTCTTCTTCAGTTCCTCCTTGTGACGATAACGACCAACCAACAATGTCGATGTCGAAAACGAAAAAGTTCTTGTCTGTCTGTCTGAAAACTCCAAGACCAAAGACCAAGAAAGCGGGAGAATTTTTCTGTTCTGCGTTAGAACGCCAAAGCCAGCCAAAATTGGAGAGAGACAAGAAATTGAACGAGTCCGTCCGTCCGTGGATATAAAAAGTGACAAAACTGGGAGAAAGAACGTATAGCAGAAAAAAATGAACTCATGCAATGCAATGCAATGCAATTCCAAGTACTACAACGTTCCCATTCCCAGTACACAAAATCCCATGCACTCTTGTGAGACCAAATTCAGTTTTGGCTCTGTACCACAAAAGGTGGCATGAAATATCAGTTCTCAGACGTTTGTAATGTTTTGATTACGAGCAGAATAAAAAGTTTCGTAATTCTCAATTCAATTCAATACATTTGAAATAAATGAAAAATTAAGTTCAGACGTAGAGATTTCGTCTTTCCAATAATTATTACGAATTATAATAAAATAAATCTCGTAGCTTTGTATTCCAAAAATTGAAATAGTAGCTGAATGTGAAGATTTCATAAATTGAAACGCCAGTACGATTACCAAACTACAGAAAAAACTTATCTACGAGAAACTAAGACAGAAAAGAGTCTGAGATAGGCGAAATTTTGTTTAATTAAGTTTCGATGTAATGAAATATAATGTTAATGTAATAATTTTTTTAAATTAAAGATTGAAAATAATGTTACCCAATGTCCACTTACCCCAAAAGGGGCAAGAATTTGTTTGAGATTGGCGGGAGCGGGTAGTTTTTAAATTCGAAATTGTAAAAATAATCTTATAATCCATAGGGTAGGGTAGGTCAAGTCACCGAGATTAAGCCTAGAACGTTGACTGGTAAAATTAGGAGCAGTTTCTAACCCGAGTCCAAAGATCATCTTTGTCTTTCTTCCTCAATTTCGGATCAAGTGGATTGACTGAAACAGGTTGAGCTTCGAATGGTAAGACATGCATTGGGCAAAGGATGTAATAGAAATAAGACTACAAATTTATTTTGAAATTAGTTTTTTCTAAATTAATTTCAGACCTAGCTCCTCATGAAGGCCATTATACATTCAATATTGGCAGAATCGAGTAAAATCAAGCTACTTCCATGTAACTGTTGACTCGCTTCCCACAAGGAAAATAACGTCACTTGGACCGTACTTGGATTAAATAAACATCTTTCATGAGATTAGGAGTTACGACCGGAAATCCACCTTGTTCATCAAGAGATCAAGGTTCAATTGAGTATCAGCCCTTGGCAAGAAATGAAATGGGACCCATTCAGGAAGAAGATTTAGAAGAATATGGGTCTTCAAGATCCAGAAATGATCAAAAATGTAAAACTTGTATCAACGCTACAATGTGGCTACCTGTCATTTTCATTCTTGCTGTGATTGGCTGGTCATATTACGCTTTTGTTTATCAATTGTGCATCATAATCATACAAGAGTTATGGCTTCAAATACTTACTCTCACAGTGTACCATGGTGTACTTTTTATGTTCCTTTGGTCATATTGGCAGACTATATTTAGTTCTTCTGGAAGAGTGCCGAAGAAATTCAGAATTTCATCATGTAAGGATCACTACTATTTACATTAATTTGAATTTAGAAACTTTTTAACAATTTTTGCTTGATTTTTCTAGCTGAGATGGCAATCATCGATACAGCCGCAACCGAAGGCGAAATTACGCAAACACTAGAGGAAATCGTTCAGACGTCAGCAACTCCAAGTTGTTACCAGAACTAATATTAGTCAAGTTCGTTATTGTGAGAGATGTCAGATTGTGAAACCGGATAGAACTCATCATTGTTCAGGTATGACCTGAAATGAAATGAAACGGAATAGTATCTAATACTGATAATTTTTGTTTGTTTTTTATTCTAGTATGTGGGCGCTGCATTCTGAAGGTTAGTAGTTTTTCTATTACTCTTATTTTCAGAACTTTGATGTGTGAATATAACTTTTCTTTTTTTATTCCAGTTTGATCATCATTGCCCTTGGTAGGTTAAATTAGTCCATATTTTAAGGTATTTTCATTCGATATGAGATTAACTGAATATTTTTGTTTGATAATTTCATTATAGGGTGAATAATTGCGTCTGTTTTGACAATTACAAGTTCTTTGTCCTCTTTCTTTTTTATGCCCTCCTGTACTGTATAACCGTTTTCTCATTTACACTTCCTTACTTCATAATTTTCTTGAGTGACGAGTGGCCTGGTTCCAAAGATGGGAAATTCCACGTCTTGTTCGTGTTTTTCGTCGCAGGAATGTTTGGAGTGAGCCTTTGCTCACTTTTCTCTTATCATTGCTACTTGATCTCCAAGAATCGTTCTACTGTGGAATCGTTCCGTTCTCCTGTTTTTCGTTTTGGACCCGACAAAAAAGGATTCAATCTGGGAGCTTACAACAATTTTGTAGAAGTTTTTGGAGACGATAGGAAAAAATGGATCCTGCCTGTATTTTCGAGCTTAGGAGATGGGGTATCTTACCCAACGCGTCATAGCTTAAATTCTTTGAATGGAAATTACAATTCAATTCATACGACGACTGATTCTTCGGCGGCCTCTGGGTACGATACCATAACATTTTGATGTAATGACGTGTAATGTAATTTGTTGGATGTTATTTGTTTATTACAGGAACTCTTTACAACAACAGAACCAATTTGTTGAAGTAAAAGTAGAGGCAAGGACTGATCCAAGCGAGGCGGGCGATAATGTAAATATAATTCCGTTCACTTCAAATGGATTTCGTAATCATGAAAAGAATCTAGACGAGGAAGAAGGGACCCAACTTGTCATGTTGTGAACATTGTTAGCCCGAAGTCAAATCAATCTTAAGTTCAAATTGTGCTAGCGCTAGCATAACAAAACGTACAGACTCGTTAAACTTATACTTATACTTAACTAATTAGATTTTAATTGAATCTATGATAGTTCAAAATTTTTGGATTCATGTGTCACTTTGAAGTCATAACTGATTAACTTTAAGTTAGCTACCAAACTTAGTTAAAAAATGTGTCACAGTTAATGATTTTTTCTCAAATGACTGAATACACGACCAATTGGCCATTCCATGCGTATTCATAGCGTCAGGGTCTGACCTGAACTCCTTCTATTTGAATAGAATGATTTTTTCAAAATTAATTGAAGCATTACGTAGAGAAATCAGATTAGATTGGTGCATTGTCGGAACTCGGAAGTAGTACAAAAACTAATGTACATCTCGGGAATCTAGATTAGATTATTGTTTGCGAAATATTTGCCCTAATCGAATGGATATTGTAAATATCTTTATTGTTGCTTTCATTTAAGTGAACAGATGAAATGAAATATATACATTGCTTTGTGCCAATATGAAATTTAGATTTATTTTTTGGACAAATCATCGAATGGATATTGTGAATATCTTTATTGTTGCTTTCATTTAAGTGAACAGATGAAATGAAATATATACATTGCTTTGTGCCAATATGAAATTTAGATTTATTTTTTGGACAAATCACATTATTTCTTTAAATTTTTTAATGTAAAAATAGTGAATTTTAGTGTAAGATTCAAAGGCAAAGTCCACCTTACCCCAGAAATGAAATTTTGTGCGCGGGAAACTGCTAAATTCAAAATTCTTCAAAATAATCTTGTGCTCTCTACACATTGAGGTTTAAGTTTAATTTTAGTTACTGGAGGAAGTGAATAAACTTTTTTACTAATTAGTGGATTCTAATGGGTTCTAATCGAGTCGATTAAAATGTGGATCTCATATTTGTTCGTCTTTTCAAGAGTGGCTTGATTGAGTATAATCAAACGCAACTACGCAACGTGACGTACGAAAATAATTTAGCTGATAGGATACACGGGTGAGTCATCCTTAATCAAACAAAGCTTTTAATTATCAAAAAGTTCATTGACAGTTCTTAATTTATTCTTTCTTATATCCTGTCAGAACTCGTCCGAGAATGTATAATATCAGCTGCCACGCATGGGATTTTTATCATCCATTCGATGACACTGCGAATGGAAATCCTGCAAAATGTTTATTTCATATTTGTGTCCAAATCCCTGCCTATGCCCTCCTTGCAATTTCATCGGCCTATTACATTGGAAAACGTCGTGTGACTTATAATCAGTACAATACATGGAACACAAGTCAATCATTCTTAATCTACGCTCGCTCAGCCGTCGTCTCTCTCCTCTGTGTCCTTCCAATCGCATCGTTAATGTTAGATTTTGGATTTGGAGGTCATCTTCGATTTATCCCTGATGGAGCCCTTGTGGTTATGAAGACAGCCGCATGGCTCGTTCACTTGGTCTACGTCCTGCGTCTTAAACGAGGAATGAGTTACAATACTCGTGGGCCAAGACCAGCCATCATGACATGGTTAATTTGTGCAATAACTTCTGGGACTGAACTTTGGGTCTATAGGGAACATTGGGCTCCTTGGGTGGAAGGTGCTGCTCAAGGCTTGTATTTGCTCACTTTAATTCCTCTCAGCCTTAATCAGTCCCAGTATCGACTATTAAACAGCGATCGGAATGCTTATGTATCAGAAGATTATTTAAATCAAGATTCATTCGTAGGATTTGAAGAAGATTATGGCTATGGTCATGCTCAACATGGGCAAAGAGCTAAGGAAAATGAAAATTTCTTTTCCAAGTTGACATTTGGATGGGTTCATCTCATTCTCATGAAAGGCAGTTGTGGAGAACTCAAGAGTCATGAAGATTTGTATGAATTACCTGCAGATATGGATACTGTAATGATTAGTGAGCAATTTCAAAACACACGTGTAATGAACATGGATATGAATAGAAAATCCCTATTGAGAAACTTGCACAGTTTATTCGGTCTTCAGTTTTGGTGCATTGGGTTTGTGAAGATAATTGCAGACGGAAGTGGATTTGCAGGACCAATTTTACTCAACGGTTTGGTCAGTTACATTGAGACGGAGGATAGTGATGAAGATGACTGGACTGGATTTATGTACGTGGGTGGATTATTCCTGGCTGCTGGGATAGGTAATAGGAATTTATTCATTATTTCGTAACTCAAATAAATTTGAAATTATATTTTTATTTCAGGAACTATCGCTACAACACATTTTAACATGTGGATGAATGAAATCAATTTAAAAATCAGAGCTGCAATCACTACAGCCATTTACAGCAAAACCTTACTTTTACGTGCAACTACACTAGAAGAATTTAGTTCTGGACAACTCATCAATTACATGAATACAGATACAAATCGCATCATGAACTTTACCCCTAGTTTCCATGCGTTTTGGAGTCTTCCAGTTCAAATCGGTGTTTCTTTGTATTTATTGTATGGGCAAATTGGGATTTCATTCTTGGCTGGTGTCGTCTTTACAATTTGTCTCATTCCTGTAAATCGTGTGATTGCTCAGAAAATTGGTAAGAATNGTCGTCTTTACAATTTGTCTCATTCCTGTAAATCGTGTGATTGCTCAGAAAATTGGTAAGAATAACTTTCAAATATTTTAAAATAAAATATTAACAAATTTCTCTAACATTCAAGGAAAATTATCAACCAAATTAATGCACCACAAAGACCGGCGTGTGAAATTAATGACTGAAATTTTGTATGGAATCCGTACACTAAAATTTCATTCTTGGGAAGATTTTTTCATTGGGAATGTAAATGAGATTCGTAAGGAGGAATTGAAATATTTGAAAGGGAGAAAATATTTGGATGCGCTCTGCGTTTATTTTTGGGCGACTACCCCTGTTCTAGTCTCTTTGCTCAGTTTTGGTACTTATGTCCTCATTCAGGGTCAAGAATTAACAGCGTCCAAGGTATGCCAAATTTTCTTTGTTATTTTAATGAAAATTATTTTACATTTTATTCTTGCTTGAACTTCAGGTATTCACAAGTCTTGCATTATTCAACATGTTGATTAGCCCACTGAATGCTTTGCCTTGGGTCATCAATGGAATGGTTGAATCTTGGGTATCTGTCAAAAGAATTGGAACATTTTTGGAGGTAGTTAAAATTTTTAAACTTCTGTGATTTGCGGAATTTCATGTTGTTATGAATTCTAGGCAACTGAAACGGATCCAGACGAAACATATGACGATGTACTTTTGGATCCTAATCCTCAAGCTCCGTCCTACTCGTCATCTTCAAGTCCAGGAACTGCTCTCTCAGTCCAAAATGCAACATTTGAATGGAAAACCAAAGTAGCCTTAAAGAATTTTAGCCTTGAAGTTCGAAAAGTAAGTATCACAAGTGTTTTGTAATTTGCATGAGCTGAATTATAGCAGTAATAGTGATTTATTGTATTGTTAATATTTTAATACAAATTATTTACAGGGCGAACTAATTGGATTAATTGGTGAAGTCGGGAGTGGAAAATCAACGCTCCTTCTTTCTTTGACCGGAGAATTAGAAAAAACTGATGGATCACTCTGTATTAGTCAGGGAGATGAAGGTAGCTGATTAAGTTTATTTAATTTTAACAATTAATCGAATCGAGTTTTGTTTAATTAACTTTGAAGGATTTGGCATTGTACTTCAAGAGCCATGGATTCAACGTGGGAGCATAAAAAAGAACATTTTGTTTGGAAAACCTTATGATCCAGAATTCTATAGGTTTGTTTAAAATCATTTAACTTCAATTTTTAACATAAAAATTTAACTAAGAAACTAATTGTACAGTGCTGTCCTCTCCGCCTGTTGTCTTGAACAAGATCTTCAAGAATTAGGGGAAGACACAATCGTTGGTGAAAATGGAGCTACTTTGAGTGGAGGACAAAAGGCAAGAGTCGCATTGGCTAGAGCCATTTATCAGGTACAACGTAATTGCTTGTAATTGTAATATTTTTGTAATTCTATGTAA
>WJEZ01003164.1:0-11443 GCA_009869925.1 Thalassaphorura encarpata
TCGTCTGAAGTGGAAATAATTAGTTTTTAATTACCAGTGGTGCGATTTCTGGACTGATTGCAAGGCAAAGCGAAGCAAGCCAGAATAAATTAATATGGATAAACTTTATCGTTTGCGATCGTGACTTCACTGCTACCGATTCAGGAGACTTTTGCAATATTACAAAAGATGCATTAAAAGCACTGTTATGGCCATTAATGCGAAGAATTAATTGATGAAACTTTACTTGTTGAATTTAAATAGAAAAATTTAAATATAAGTAATATTAAGTTTTAAAATGATTTAGAGTATTCCGTTACACAGCCAAAATTCGATTAATTTTTTACTTTAATGTATACGTTTTTAATAAATTCTTGAAGTTCACGAAAAGTTGATCCTGTTGATCAAACCTCACCTTGACCATGTGTTACAAATGTTTGTAAATGTATTTATATGAATATTTTAATTCGCTTTAGTTATATTTTTTAAAATTTATATTACATCTTTCTTTTTTGTCATTACCCAGTGTTTATTTGTAGCAAAATGATGAAGAAATGAAACAAAAACAGTTCAATAGAACCATTCTGCTTTGTCAAAGTGGAGCACAGTACTCGGAACTCATTAATTTTATGAATTGAACCGAACAACATGTTGTCGAATAAAAAATACTTCTTCCGGGATTACTTGAGGTCACTCCAGCCCTACTTTTGTATAATCGCGTCACTGCCATTGCCATTGCGATTGCTGCTCCGATTGCACTTGACTTTGACTGCTAGACTATGGCTGAATCGTCAACTATTATCGATGAAGATGAGCTGGAACCATCTTGGCAGCTCATAATTCCAGAACCGTAAGTTCATTATGAAAATTCGTGTAAAGATAAAATTCAGATTCGTTAAGCCATGTTCTTTTAAACAGGGTTGGACAAACAAACTATGCTAAAGTGTTTTACACTGGGACTAAAACCGATGTAGAATCCACCGAAGGTCTACTGGATATCAGTTGGCTCATCACCGCAGACTACAAATTGCTTTCTGAAGTTCTGGAGCCATACGTACCAAAATATGTTTGCAAGGATTGTGCAAGACCATTCAGAAACAAAAGGGCTTTATTCACCCACATAAAAACCAAACATAAGAAGGTAATGATTTGCAAAGTATGCAGAAAAAGATGTAGTTCTGATATGCACCTGGAACTACATATGAAAAAACATGCGAACGAAGGAGTTCATTTTCCATGTGATGAATGCTCCAAGGTATGTGTCACGCCAAGGGGACTAACTCGTCATAAACGAAAAGTATGTGGAAAAGCAAAACCACCGATCAGATGTCCAGATCAAGATTGCCCCACGGGGGATGAATTTGCTACAAAGGAGGATTTGATCGAACATGTAAGAAAACATCAATTGGATGCATTTCGCTATAAATGCAAAAGATGTGGAGAAAGTTTTACAAGAAAAAATGATTTTCGAGCTCATTGGCGAGTTCATATGGCGGAGCTTCCTTATCCTTGCGATGAGTGTCCTGATTGGTTCTTAACAGGACATCGAGCTCATTGTGCATGCGCAGAAACACGCAGGTCGGTAACTTAACTTAAATTTAAACAACATTCGTTTTGATAGCTTCGTATTTAAAGTACTCGTATGCATTTCTCTAGAAATTCCTACAACGTGTGGCCAGGATAAATACGGAGGTGAAGGATCTAAAGTCAATGTCAAACAGACCCAAACTCCTCGGGTCAAAAGTATTTGTGACCAATGTGGAAAAACATATCTGAAGTATCCAATTTTGAACCTTCCAGTTCAGCAAAGTTTTTCTGCATCTGGCTATTCTCCATACATTTGTGAGCATTGTGGGAAAAGTTTCCCTGTGAGTTATATGCTCATCGCTCATTTGAAAAGTCGTCAATCCTCGTTTTGGAACCAATGTGGAATTTGCGAAGGTTTGTCTAATCGAAACAATGAAGAAATGGACGCAGAGGAAGAACATAGAAATCCTCGTATGTCTTGCTATCATTGTCAGAGATATTTCAATGTAAGATCAACCTTGCAATCCCATAAAAGCAAATACAATGGTGACGATAATTACATTTGCTCAAAATGTCAAAGTACTTTCACAGGGGCTTGTGCTTTTAATGATCACATGTTGTTCCATACACAAGAAGCAATCAAATTCATTATGGGACCAAATACAACCACAGCCGCCGTGCTAAACAGCAACAATCATGAGCAAGGAAAGGAGTCACTTTAATATTAAAAATTCAGCTCATTTAAACGGAAATTATTGAAGGTTGATATCTAATTATAAAAATGGTTAGCAAAATACATTTGTTTTTATGATTTTTTGCATCGTCTGACATTAATGGCAAAACAAGTAAAGTAAATAATACTATTATTCCACTCACTGTCTGAATGATAAAAAATGTACAGATTAGTTCTCTAATCCGGTATATCCCCCGCATATATGTCAATTTCGTAAGATAAAAATGAAACAAAAACATTGATAAAAAATACTTTCCTGCCTTGCCTGCATCTGCATCTCACTCGCTATCACTAACTGCAATACTATACGAGACTTGTAAAGTAATGTGGGTTTTGGACAGTAATACTTTTTATCCGTAATACAGTTTACTTCAACAAGTACAGCTGCCTGCATGTTGTTTGTTTTGTGATCCCGTTTACATACGACGAACGAATGTGTAAAAGATTCTCTTTACACGAGAAAATAATCCAGACTTGTAACATTTTCATTGCTTTTGGATTATTTTTTATTGAGTCAAAAAATACGTAGTAAGTCTACAGTTTGATATCTAGAATTGACCAAGTAGCCTGATTGTGAAGCCGAAATGTCTTGGATTGAAGTACCTGAAAATGAAATTGTTGGAAATTTCAACTTGACAAAGTGAGTTACACATTTAAAAATCTAGATGATAAAAAATATTTCAAACTGTGCTAAAAATAGAATACTAATTTTTCAGTTTAGGAATTGATGAAGCTTATCTCAATTTCTCATCAACTGCAAGGATTCCACTCTGGCTTTATGAGGTGTCAGCAAACTGCTTCAAGGTTTTTTTTAAACGATATTGTTAACATTGACTTTCATGAATAGATTAATTAGTCATTAGCTTACAGGAATCTTAATTTAACTTATATATTTTAGTGCCCATATGAACGTGTCGATGAAGTTGGAAGTAGTGGGCAAAATAGAATATTTAAAACAAATTATCCTACGAAATTTCGGTTACGGGCTAGTGGAATTGAGTCGTATGCTCCTGAAGAAAATGACAAGTTCGATATTCTTAAAATTATATCTTTTATCTACTTTCAAAAAATATTTCCTTCATACAAATTTGACTATACAGTTTCAAATTTTGTGATCTCGAGCACCATTTTGGAGAATTTGGAGTTTACAATTGGGAGGTTAGTGGAAATCCTGAAAACCCAATTTGCACCTTGACTGTTGCAGCCGAACCGGTCAACATTTATTTACGTAAGTGTAATGATAATTTTTTTGGGCCTGACCTCGTAGTTTTTTCCTTCTTAGCCCTAGTACTGGCAGTGATGTTTTATGGTGTCCTACTCTCATTATGTTATTCTCTCAAATCTGTACGGCCAAGTAGCAGCAAGAAACTAGGACAGAGATTGCGATCTCTTGATACTTTCAGAGGGTAAAGCATTTAAAGATAAAATAAATTTATTCTCATATGTGCTAGCTAATCAATTTTTTATAATTTGTACAGGATATCCATTGTTTTGATGATTTTTGTAAATGATAGAGGAGGTGATTATTTTTTCTTTGAGCATGCAACTTGGGATGGTCTTCATGTTGCTGATTTGGTTTTTCCATGGTACATATGAATTACCATATTTGAAATAGAATGCTAAGTATAATTTTTGCATAATCAGGTTTTTATGGATAATGGGAGTGTGTATTCCAATTGCCATTCAATCCCAGCTGAAGAAGGGAATGTCAAGATTCAAAATCTTTAAATCTATTACACTTCGTTCCTTAAAATTAATTGGACTCGGTGTGTTCCGCAATTCAAAATGGGGAACAGAATTTGGCGATGGAGCTGTCAGTTTCCGAATGCCTGGAATTTTGCATAGACTTGGCTTATGCTATTTTGTTTGTGCTTCGTTGGTCCTAATCTCAATGCATGTTGAGAACAAAAGCACAGTCACAGGGGTCAAGCTCAAAGGTGTAAGTTTTTTTAGTATTTCTGCAAGTAAATAAAAATTATAAATCAGTTACAAAACCTCGGATTGATTTAAAATTATTTTCAGAGGAATAACCTGAAATCAATGATCCAGGACATAACAAAACTTTGGAAGTCTTGGATTCTTGTTTTGCTCATTTTATTGGCTCATTGCTTCCTCACATTTTTGTTACAAATCGATGGATGTCCAACGTAAGTCTAAAAATATTTATTTTCAAAATTCAATTAAGAAATAATTTATTTCTAGGGGATATCTCGGCCCTGGTGGTCTGCACAATAATGCAGCTGTAAATTCGAGTTGCACTGGAGGCTCTGCTGGATATCTTGATAAGCAGATATTTGGAATTAAGCACATTTATCAATGGCCAACATCCAGAACCGTGTACAATTCAGAGGCTTATGACCCTGAAGGATTTCTGGGAACATTGATTTCGATTGTCCAAGTTTGGATTGGTGTTCAAGCAGGAGTGACTCTGATGGTTTATCCAAAGACATCTAGTCTGTTAAATCGTTGGGGGACTTGGGCAGTTTTAACTGGAGCTCTAGGGACTCTACTATGTGGAGGAATACAAAATGAAGGATGGATTCCAGTAAATAAAAACTTATGGTGCGACAAAAAGTAATTTTGACCATATGAGAATTTTATAAAATCCATTTTGTCAATTTTTTAGGTCACTCTCCTTTGTCCTCGTGACGACTTCATTGGCTTTTATTCTTTTATCGTTCCTCTACGTTGTGATTGATATCAAAAAATGGTGGAGCGGTTCTCCATTCTATGAACCAGGAATGAATTCAATACTTCTTTATCTTGGATCCTCGGCATTTTACAAATCTTTGCCTTGGCATTGGAGAATTGGACGAATGGAAACTCATTTTATGAAATTGACTGAAACTTTGTGGGGTACATCCCTATGGGTCATTGTGGCAATTTGGTTACATCGGAAAAAATGGTACTGGTCATTGTAAATTAAAAACGAATATTCGTACTAGTAAATAAATTGTAAATAAATAAAATAAATTATTGATTTATTGAACTGAGGTATTTTATGTACATTTTTAAGCATAATGTTAAAGTAGTCATCGGAATTGAAGAAGGTTTGGAAAATGTTTATTAAACCACAGCTTGTGCTTATGAAATTACTGATAACTTAATTTGTCTATTTTGTGTAATCAAGCGAAGTTTTACATTACCCTTCGTTTAACTATACGAGTTTTTAATTCCTAATTTATTTCGCCTTATTCATGCCGTGCCCCTTCATTCAGTCAACCTAATAATTTGAAATTGAGTTTCATTCGTTTATGAAACTGGCAGTTTAATCCTTAGTTTTTGTTCCTTCTTAAGTAAGCAATAATGGTAGGAACAAATCCTTGCTGTTGTTGTTCACTTGAAACGGGAACCAAAGCTGTGGCAATTTTTCAAATTGTAAGAATAAATCGAATCAAATGTGTTTAAAACCTATTGTATTTTTACTGCAAGATTTTTTGACATATGTTTAGATTGACGGAATTTTTGCAGTTGCTTTTTGGATTTTCGAGTTTATCATTCAACAAAAGGAGCAACGAAATGGAGTCGAATTTGAGATCATGCTTGGAATTTCATTACTTGCATGTGGATTTCCAATCTTCCTTGGAATATTCATTTGGATTGGAGCGAAGGAGGTAAAATTACATATAGTCTAAATTATTTTCTAATTCAAATTTGATATTTATGCTAAATTTCAGAGAAATGTCAGAAAATGTCGGATTTGGCTATACATCATGGTCGGCCTAACTTTGTTTGGGATTGTTACGACCGGGTTCAATATTTTCTTTATATCAAGCAACGACTTATTGGGCGTCACAATTGAAGAATTCATTGCTATCATTATTGGCATTTACATGATGTTGGTCGTCTATGCTTTCATAAATGAGCTCGAGTCATCTCCGAAATTGCTCATAAAACCAACAGCGGCACAACAACAGACAGACAGTGCACATCGCCACAGTCTCACTAGTCTGTTATCGGCTAAGTAAAATTCAGAAGTTGGGCTAAATATGAATTGAATTAACATACTCAATATAAAAACATCATTCCAGTCTGGCAATTTAAACTGAGTTTTAATTTGCGTTTACTGGTTTATTACTAATTTGTACAAATGACTTTTTGTTTGCATATCTCTCGTTCGTGAATTTTAAAGTGTCTCATTAAACTTAATTAAGACAATTGAAGTGATAGGGTAATTTTGGGTATATTCATGGCAAGTGAACTATGCCCAAATGGTCTTTAATTTTATTTCCTGCTATATGTTGGACTAATTTAATCTTTGCCTCATTGCACAAGAGTTGAAGCAAGGCAACACAAACCATGGCTCTGAATCTGTGCTGCTGCTGTTCCCTTCAAAATGGAACAAGGACCATCGGAGTTATGCAAATTGTAAGCAAGGGCTTTTTTATTTTATAAATTGTAATGGCTAATAATGCTATCTACGCAGATTCAAGGAGTGCTCGGAGTCTTGCTTTGGATTTACACTATAATTATTTTCCAATCAGAATATCAGCGCTATGGCATGGCGATAGGAACTATGATCGCTCTTGCCATTGCTTTATTCTGGAATGTCTCAATAATCATCCTTGGAGCATTGATCCTGATTGGTGCAAACGAGGTAAAATGAAGTACTACGATTATTAATTTGTCTCTACATTTGTTTTTCGGGCATTTTGCAGAGAAATTGTCGTAAATGCCGAGTCTGGTTCTACATCATGGTCGTCAAAGCTGGACTCATGATTTTAGCGGCAGGGTTGAGCGCTTCTTTCGTCGTCTCTGGATCTGAAGTGTTCATTGCTATTGGAGCCGCCATCCTTGACATTTACATGATGTGTGTTGTCCATTCTTTCGTCAACGAAATCGAATCATCCCCAAATTTACTGATGAAACCAAAAGACGCCGCAGAATAAAGGACATCATTTTAAAGAAATGTAAAATTAGCACTTCTTAAACCGACTAAAAAGTTAAGGTTTGTTAAAATGACACCAAATTAAGTCTAATTAAATCACGGTCATTTTTGTTGAGGTTAGTCGGTTATTTGGTTATTTGAGTCGGCTACGTGAGGTTGAAGTTGCCTTGATTTGGTTACGCTTGATTTGGTTGGACTAAGCACGTTATGTTATGCTTATGTGGTTTTGTTTTTAATTCCGTGTTTATTGACTATTTCATTCCCTCTTGGCTATGGCTAATTCTGCAATTCAATTTAGTTTAATAATAGACAGGCCTGATTATTCATTACAATAGTTGCAGCAGAATGCAAGATTCAGGTTGAACAAATTATAATTAAGTAGTGCCAATCAGCAAAGCTGGCTTGAAGCAATGGCCCCGAATCCTTGCTGCTGTTTTACGTTACAAACTGGAACACGAATCGTTGGAATTGTTCAAATCGTATGAATTATAAATTACAAAATTTATACGATTTACTAAGTTCATTACAATTTTGGCCTTTAGGTTGGAGGAATTATTGGGTTTGTACTTTGGATTTCTACGCTCATTTTAATTAGAGAACAACTTAAACGCCATAATGTGGAGTTTGATCTTCTCCCACTAATCATTTTTGGAATTTTACTCCTGGGGGTCATACTTGGAGTCATGCTGGGAATATTGGTCCTACTTGCTGCAAACCAGGTAAAAAAATTGTACATTATTGTTTTATCCTCCTACATTTTAACATTTTGTGTCAATTTCAGAGGAGTGTACGAAAATGCAGAATTTGGCTCAACATCATGATCGTCTTAACTGTGCTCTATGTTGTGGGTATGGCTTATAATGCATGGACCATGGGTTTTGCATTTGTTCCTCTTACGGAAACTATCGTCGTCTTTGTCAACATTTACATGATGTGGACGGTCTGTGCGTTCATGCAGGAGGTCGACTCATGCCCAAAATTATTGCCAAAATCAGGAGATGACGAAGAATAAAAATTGGTCGGCTGATTTAATTCATTTAATTTTCAAAATTGGGTCTTGTCAATATTTGGCTAGACTAACTACTCAAATTTTCTGATTCTGATTGGTTTCATTTCTGTTAATAAAAATTAAGCTGGCGAAGGTGAGTTTTGTGGAGCACCACTGTTGATTTCTTCAATGAATGAATGTACAACCCACAACACGTAGATATTAACCAAAATTATGACGACAGATTGAACTGAGAATCCACCACCGATGAATGACATGATTGTGAGGATGACAAAAATAATCGTAACTACCAAAGTAATATAAAACCATAGTTTGCATTTTCCAGCATCTCTCTGTTAACAAACAAATATTTCAAATTAGGAATCAGCTGTTAAGATTTTGAAAATTGAAATATAAAGCTTACACGATTGGCTGCCATGACCAAAAGTATCCCAAGAGCAAGACCAACCACAGCCAGAACCAAGGAAAGTAGAAAAACTGCAGTAAATTGAGTCGGAACAGATTCACCGTGATGATCATAAGTTGTTTTCACGTGTATCCATCCAATAATGCCCAGAATGGCTGATAAAATTGCATTGATCTGAAAAGAAAAGAATTTGTATGAATAAAATTATAAATTTGTGAATAATGCTTAATTTTTAATTCTCTTACAATTTGCAAAACTCCAATGACTTGAGTCCCAGTTTGAAGGGAACAACAACAACAAGGATTTGTCATTTTAAAAAATATTCAAGGAATTAGAATAATTTTAATTTTTTATCTTGTGATGCGTTGAAATTGGCTGTTGGATTTGGAATGCGCAATGAGACTGACTCTAAGGTTGAGATTTTTCTTTCGGCATCAGCTTCAGTAGATTAATTCTGAATATAAATAGATATAGCAGATCATACTTATCAATTTTAATTCTCTGGGCCAAGACAGACATAATATTAGATCAAATAGAATTTGTATTTGAAAAACTATGAGATGAACGTGCATCTATCCGATATCACGTTTGAGGTTATCTCGGTCTCCTTGAGGTCTGAAGAAAAATTTAAGTTTAAAGAAAGTTTTTTGTGTCAAATGTCAAAAGGGTGAAAATGGGTTAAATTCTTATCCTGTAAAGAATATTCGTTGCAAGACGAGAGACGAGGACAAAAATTATACATTTTATTTTACTCAATATTAACCTTAACGTCAGTTCTCATGATTTGATAGCTTAATATTTTCTCTTTCATTTATGATGTAACACTCCACGAATTAATTTAATATATGTCATCAATATTCAAACTTTAGTGTTCAAATTATTTTATTAGTTCATATTTGTGTATACAAAATTTTATTCATGACAATGGCGAAATTTTTTAAGTTCCACTTTTTATTTCCTGTATAGATTGACGACAGATGACAACACAATTTATCTTTTATTCTCACTCATACAAATTCTCAATTGAAAACTTATCTAAATTTAGGTACGAGTAGTGAGTGTGACATAATGTATCATTTCCGTGAAATTTGGAGTGACTCAATTCTCACGACTCACTCAGTCAATTTACTTGATTTTATTGAATCAAATCATGACACAAATATTTAGCCTAATCTTCACAAAGTGGGTAAAGTGCATAAGTGTTCGCAACATTACAAGCTGCATTATTGTACCACCCCTTATTCACGGTCAGATCTTGTGCCCCTACATACATACAATTATTTCCATCAGTTGGAAACCCCGAACCCCAATTTTGATAAGTAAAAGGTTGATTGCTGGATAACCAGTAGAAAGGACTTCCAGTAAAATATCTGAATGCATTCAGCCAGTACCATCTGACTCCTTTACTAGCTGTACAATGCAAATAAAAAAGTTATTGATGATAGGATTTAAAATATTTTAGTAATTTCCTACCTTCAGCATATATGAGGGCATTTTGAGCTGCTGTCTCTACTGTAGCTGGTTTCAATCCTTGATTCCGGCAATATTGCATTGCGTCAGGCCAAGACATACCCTATACAAATTTCATGGTTAGAAAAACATTTATTTAAGAAATTAGGAGGACATTACAGAGACTCCATAGTTTGTACGATAAGTTTTTCCTTCAACAGTTCCGACTAATTGCATTGGTTGAATACTAATCACTCCAGCTCGCCCGTTTATAGTAGCTGGAGAACTTGAGCCAACTGCACCACCCTCTGTTAAATCCCCAATAATACATTTTTTTTAAAAAACATCTACGATTTTGGCATAACTTATTACAACTCTAATTTGTTCTCGTACTTACGTCCACTAACAGAAGCGATGGCAATCGTTGAGTAGATAAACGATAAAAGTGTGATATACATTTTGTTATAAGCAAGCTCGGATCAATAAGTTAGATTAAACTTGACTTTGGTATGATGAAAGGAGCTGGACTTTATATACAGCCGAGTTTTTTCAAGTCATCGTTAAATAAAATGCAATAATGACTAACAAATTTGTCACTTTCTGCCATTCACATCTGCAGTTTTGCGGAAGTGAGCCCCACTTCTTTCTGTGTATGGGAATAGTGATTTTGATTAATTATCTAGACTCAAGCAACACAATAAATAAAATCTAGGATACACAGAGCGAAAAGGCCTAGGCCTTTCTGCATCTACGAATGGAAATAACTCTTACTTTACTTATCAAGGACTAACTCATTTTTTAATTCTTATTCTTCAATATTATATCTCTCTTAAAATTTTTGAATGAAATTCAATTAATTAAAATTAAACTTAGAAATTAGAAAATGATTATAATTTTACAGTTTAACAAATTTTGATTTGACTCAAGTTCAATTCAATTCAAGACTTCGATAGATCAGATAGATTAGATAGATAATAGCATTTTTATTAAGTCACGTTTGTCAGGGTTAACCATTTTCTGGATTGATTGACTTCACATTTTCCAATAAACGGTTAAAACGATAAGCCGTGTTTTGAACAGCACCACAGTTGATTTCATTAATGAATGAGTCAACAACCCACATCATATATATTTGAATCAAAATGATGGCAATACGTGTAAATCCTATTACAGAACCACCATAGAAGAAACAGATGACTGCGAGGATGACATTAATAATTGTGAAGACCAAAGTGATATAAAACCAAATTTTGCACTCAGCATCTCTATGCTTAAAGAAGGAAAAAATGTTTAAAAATTGGAAATATGAGTTTAAATAATCTAATATTGATATTTCCGCCTACACGATTGACTCCAATTACCAGAAGTTTCCCAAGAATAAGACTTCGTACGCATAAGATGAACGAAATCATAATAATTGAAATAATCAAGTCAAAAATCCAACGTGTAAAC
>WJEZ01003165.1:0-11443 GCA_009869925.1 Thalassaphorura encarpata
GTTTCAGATTCATCCATAATGTCATCAGCGATCAAGGCAGCAGCTTGACTCTGAAAATTAAATTCAAGGCAAATTCAAAAAATAGTTTTAAAAATCGAACTACAACAATCCCAACAATTTGACAACATACGACTTCAATTAACCAACCAACAATATGTGATAATTTTTGAGTTTCGGCAGTCCATTTGCTTCCGAGCAATTCTTTATAGAAAATTATAAATGCCATTGCCCTGCACACACACAAGAAGTTTAGTTAAAAATTGTGAAAAATTTTCCTTTTGAGTTTTTAAGATGTGGTAATATTTAGTAACGTACCTGTTTTGTTTCCCTTTTGGAACATTTCGAGTCAACACAGTATTTAACCACTGTACCGCTTCGTGACATTTTTCAAATTTTACTTCATTTTGAAAATCATTCAGCAGAACAGGCCAAAATTTTGAAAAATTTTGTTTAATTTCTTTAAAATCATCTTTGGTGAGTGAACCCATGATTTTATTTTTTTTTCTAACATATACCTTGTATGTGTAAAGACTTGAAGATTAATTGGGTGAGTAGAAATCTCAGAGAGTTTATATACCTTTAGCTCACCCCAACTTTGCCAAATAATTACTTCCCAGGGAATAAAAATTTGATGCGTAGAATTCTAGATTTTCATATAGGCATAGGAAATTGGTAAATTCCATGTTGGATTTCCCAATGTTTGTTGACAAATAAATGGATACGGTTAAGCTTAAGGCTAAAAAGTAAATGAGTTCAGCTCAGCATCAGCCAAAATTCGCCAAACTGGTTTGAGTACTCTCATTATGCAATTAAAGACAACAATGGTCTTCACCTTGTTCTTAAGTTTTCAAACTGACTTGACTTGTAAAATATTTCCCAGGCTTTGTTTTTTTATTCCTTAATCTGCTCTAAATTAATGAAGTCGTTAATTGAATCTGTGAATTAAGACCTACCTGTCAATTGTCATTTGCTACGCAGTATTAGATGGGAACGGAATTTTTGTTTTCTCTTAAAACATAACAGGGAATTTTATTTTCACTTTGGTTTATGATTTAATTAGGAGATTCTACGCAATTAATTAAGTTAATGAATTGGATTTCCTTCAAATAAAAATTATTTAAGGTGGACGAGTGTTAATTTTATGGTTCAGTCGATATTTTCTTTAGATTGTTTGTACTGCTAGTACAAGCTTATTTAATTTTTGAAACACAACACCAGGGTTTGCAAAGAAGTAATTAAAGTAAGTTGTCATTTTTCTTCAATATTTATTAAAAAATTTGTACCAGGATTATGTTCAATTTTGGCAATAAAATTAGATAGTTAACTAGTTTGCATTTAAACTGGGACACATTTCAGTGTACATCACGACTTTCAGTCTTTGACATTTAATCTTGCAGGTCAACAACTCAAGAAGATTAAATGTGTTAGTACAAACCTCGGAGAGTTTATAATCTTTACCTCATTCCAACATTGCGAATTAAATCCTTCCTTGAGAATAAAGAATTGAGGCGTAGAATTACAGACTTTTATATAGGTCAGCAAGCAAAGCAAAACTGCAAATTCCACGTCGGTTTACCCAACGCTTGTTTTTGAATTTGTTGACAAACAAATGGTAATGGCAAGACTAAGGCTAAATCTAGTCAAAAGACAAACAGGTTAGGCTTAGGTTTAAGTAATACATTGCCTACTCTCATTATGCAATCAAAAACAACAATGGCCTGTACAGTACCTTAATTGTTCCTGTCTGCTCACATTGATGGATCAATATATTTTTTGTGGTCTACTTCCGTAGTAGTCAACCATCACGCATTTCTAGACTAGTAAATTCTTGAGGGAATTCCCAGACTTTGTTTTTCTTTTGCTTTCCGCTATTCAGTCAACCCTGAACAACTGAAATCAGTATTAATTTAATAGAGTCATTAAAACTCAAAACTGGTACTTTTAGCTTGGAAAAGAACTTTTGTTTTGATTGGGTTCCTCGAATTGAGGAATAACATGGAATTTTACTTTCCCTGTCTTTTGTGACTAAATAAATGTGACGCAATTAATTTAGCTAATGAATATAATACCCCTCACTCAGATGGAAAATATATTTAAGAGAGATGAGAGTGAACTTCAAGCTACAGTTGATATTGATCCTAGCTCAAATGCACTACGAGTAAGAGTACGAGTAAACATTAAATACATTTAATTTGTTTAAGCAGCACAATTGAATTTGGTAAAGAAATAATTAAATAAATTTATAATTTTTCTTCAGTATATATTACGCCACACTACGAGTAAGAGTACGAGTAAATTTTAAATCCATTTAATTTGTTTAAGCAGCACAATTGAATTTGGTAAAGAAATAATTAAATAAATTTATAATTTTTCTTCAGTATATATTACGCCAGGGCTATACCAAATGTATTTTTAAACAGGGCTACGTACATCATGCCTGCCTATTTTGGAGAAACCTTTGATCATGGAGATATTTTGGTTCCGCAATTAAAAACTCTAGCCATTGAAGATTCAGCAAAGAAAGTAACCAAATTTGGCTATACTGATATTGAAATGGGAGATATTAGTCATCCGAACTTTGGAAAAGCTCAAGTTAAGTTTTCTGTTCCAAATATGTTAAAAATAGGAGAATTTGAATTTCATTCAAAAGAAGCAAAGGCAAGAGCTGTACAAGTTATTGTTGATTGGATGGTCAAAAATGGATTTGAATATGATTTGGGGTCAGCTGAAGAACGAGATACACTGCTGAATGCATCTGTAGATGTAGTAGAATGTTTATTCTCACCCAAAATATACTCAATCGATTCTCCAGTTCTAATATCGATGGTTTCACTCATGGCCATGGGATTTTACGTAGATGATTTATATGAGTCCACATTTGTAAAAGGAAGTACTGGAAATTGTGGTGAAATGGAAGAAAAAATCAGAGATATCGCAAATGACGTTTTACTTGGTAAATATTCAAATTTATCTGATCTTCCAAAATTAGATTTTCCAATGTTACAACCTGTTCTTTGGTTGAATTATTTTACTTATGAGCAAGGGTCAATTGGTTGTTCGAATTTTGATACGTTTATTCGTATGCTAATCAAAAAACAAAATAACGGAATACAGGCTGGGCTAATTTTAGCTGCTCAGGAATTCATTGATTCTTGCTCAGATGAAACTTATATGAATTTTAGACAATATGATATTGGAGTTTCATTGGCTCATTCTTTGATTGGTATGGCCACTAATGCAATTGCCACAGAAAAATTAACTTCAAATCTTTTGTACAAAAGATATCAAGGGATTGCAAATAGAATTACGGCTATTACGAATGATTTGTTTGGAATTGAAAAGGACATGAGACAAGGATGTAAAATGAACATTATTTTAAGAAGAGTTCATCGAGATAAGATGAACTTGCAAAAATCCATTGATCAAGCAATCAATGAAGTTCAAGTATTGTTAAATGATTCTTTACTCCTTGCTGATAAATTAGTTGAAGAGAATCAGGATGACCCTACGGTCAAATTGTACATTGACCACTTTAAATATTATTGTGATGGGCATTTTCGTATTTATGAAGTTTCAACGAGATGGTGTGATTTGAAATTGACATATCGGGATAACTAAATTATCTACCGTGGTGATTGTTAATTTAATTTAATTGTACATAGCCTATAGTAAGTCATGTTAAACTATAAATATAAAAGTATTCAATTTATGAGAATAAAATATTATGATTTGTACAAAAAGGTAAAATAAAAATTGGAATGGCTGAGTACGGGTCCGATTTTATAATTATTACTAGCCTATAACCATACCCGTAATTAATATGTATATGAATTTTCAATAATTAATTATTTTTTCACGCATCTCCATAATAAATAAAATTATGCCTGGAATTATAAGGACCAAAAAAGCAGCAAAATGTCCCAATGTATTATTAATACCCAATGGAGACGGACCAGATTTGGCATCAATCTTTTGTAAATCTTTCATAGAATTTCGGTCTTTTTCAGATTCTAGTAAATTTTTCCAAAATGATATGATTCCACTAGAGCCAAGATTTCTAATCAAACGTTCCATCCTATCACCATCGTACCAGACGACATAATGTGTAAATGCCGCCAGTAAATCTGTAAAATAAGGTGGATGAGTAAATACTTTTAGCACAAGATTTTTGTGTAAAATCGGTTCTTTCCCACTGTACATCTCTGCTTCTGGATTTATAGCGTTGAGTCTTAAAACTTCTCTTTTGATAATATCATCTGAGGCAACGTGAACAGTTTTGTTACATTTTAATGCCCTTTGATCGAAATTATCTAGGATTAATTCACAAACACTTTCAACGCCCATGACTAGTTTAAGCCTGCTGAGGAGATTGTAGTAATTTCTTGAGATTTTGTCATCAATATTTAATTTTGTTAAAAGTTCATTATAAAATTTAGATATAGAGTAGGAGTCAAAATCACTTAATTTGGCATCATTGACTTTATCATCTAAAGAGAGACAACCTTCACGCATGAAAATATTTCCTAAAGTCAGAAAATCTTCAGGATGAAACTAAGATTTTGTAATTTTTTTCGATAACGTCATAGAAAGAGTTTAGTCCTTTGATATGCATTGGAGCTGTTAATGTCGTCGTTACAATTCCTTTGTATCCATTTGAAATCACAATGCTCATGAGAAGAAATGGAACCAGAAATAAAGTTAAAGCTTTGGTAGATGTTCTTTTCCTAAGATCCTTAGCTATGGAAAGCGGATATTCAAACATTAGAGTCAAAAATAAAATCAATGAATAACCCATAACCTCGTGAATCCTTGATACGAAGTCGAAACGAGATGAAAGTGAACCCAAAAGAGTAAAGCCGACAGCAAAGCTATGCAAATCCACACATTACCTTCATAGGGCATAATAAATGAACCGAATATCTCACGAGTGATTTTTTCATCATATGGGTCACATGTCAGAAAATTAATGTTCTTTTCCTAAGATCCTTAGCTATGGAAAGCGGATATTCAAACATTAGAGTCAAAATAAAATCAATGAATAACACATGACCTCGTGAATCCTTGATACGAAGTCGAAACGTGATGAACGGAAATCCAAAGAGTAAAGCCGACAGCAAGGCTATGCAAATCCACACATTACCTTCATAGGGCATAATAAATGAACCGAATATCTCACGAGTGATTTTTTCATCATATGGGTCACATGCCAAAAAATTAAATGTAGTAGAATCCAATTGAAGATAAATACTGCCTGGAAACCTTTCTGAAGTGAGTGATGAAACTGAAATCGCAGTTGATGTCAAGAATAATTGGTGTCGGCATTGGCCCCTGATGACGTTTTTAATATTGGCTTCCAACTGTAGGGTTGAATTGTGATCTTCATTTGCAATAACAATGGCCAGAATAACCTCCAAATTTTTTGTAATGATTTGTTTAGTTGGCAAAGGAAATGATGACCCACAGTAAGACAAATCAGCACCACCAGCGTAGTAATACAAGGCTAAGCATTTGTTCCGCCCTCTTATTTTGAACAGCATTACAATAAAATTCTTGGAAATATGTTCGGGCGCAAGTTGGATTTTTAAATTACCGATGCAACCGTACAGTCTTTTCATTACTGAAAATCTAGACACTAGATCAAAAAATATTAGTAATGGTTTGTACTTTGGTCTTTCCGATAAGTCATTTAAACTTATAGACTCATGCAATGCGAGCTCTTGTTGATTTCTTGCCAATGAAAATATATAGCAGCTGCTTGAAAACACAATTTCCCTACTAGTCCCATTTTGTATTTTCCAATAGTAATCAAATAAATTGAAAGCTAGCAAAATATCCGCCTTGCTGTTAGGGAAAATTAAAATGATGATGACTGAGTTGTATTTCCCCATTATTAATTTTTGCAGTGAATTGCTTGAGCTATTTCTACAAAATACTCCATGACATGCAGTAGAATTTACATTAAACTTTGGTAGAGCGTCTATCCATCCAGTTGATGTTAGAACTTGTGGTTTGATTGGTTCGCTTATGCCTGGTTTTTCATTTTCTGAAGAAATAACTTGAACAAAGGGATGATCAAAATGTACAGTAAACTCGTTTAAATTGACAAGTTCATGTCCTGATGGAACGGATTGAGGAAACAAAATTACAAATTGCGCGAATCCAACTAGTAGACCAAAATGTGTCATGAATTTCCACAAAATACTCCATGACATGCAGTAGAATTTACATTAAACTTTGGTAGAGCGTCTATCCATCCAGTTGATGTTAGAACTTGTGGTTTGATTGGCTTGCTTATGTCTACTTTTTCATTTTCTGAAGAAATAACTTGAACAAAAGGATGATCAAAACGTACAGTGAACTCGTTTAAATTGACGAATCCATGTCCTGATGGAACGGATTGAGGAAACAAAATTACAAATTGCGCGAATCCAACTAGTAGACCAAAATGTGTCATGATGACTGACTGCGTTCCTTTTTGCATTACACTGTATTGTATAGTACTTTTTATCATTTCAAGTACCAAAAATGGGTCAAAAAATATTTCAGACACCAAGGTTAAGCTTAGCGTGTTGTGCGTGTTACATGGATATTGTTAATGCATAATTACGCGTAAATATTTTTTGGCGTAACATAAGAGCACCTTGAAATTTTAGTTTATCGTTTGATCATTTGAGCAATTTAAAGTTTAGAAAGCGATATAAATCTAAGAAAGTATGAAATGACAGAATGTACTCAGTTTATTAGCTTTGAAAAAGTAGTCAGACAAGAACCCTAGCCCGAGTTAACGATCTTTCAATTTAATATAGAGACATATTCGTACTGTATGGAACAAGCTGCAAATTATTTATTCGATATGAAAGGAACGATACATTTTTGCCTACTACGGTTTTCTAGGTGGTTCGTGCCAGAGTGAAAGATTTACAAGTAAAATACTGGATACAAAAAAATCGATTTTGACCCTGAGAAGCAAAGAAATATCTGCAGCAAAAATTCCTCTATAAATACAATTAAGTTAAACTACAGTGATTCTTATGTCCGGGTATTTTCTGTAAATTTCTATAATAGCTTCTTCACGACTTTGTTTGTTTCCAAACAAGAGATATGATAATTGAATTTCCTCAAGTCCTTGGAAATTCCTCATCATGGCATCAGAGTACAATTCCTTCTGATCAATAAATACAATTAAGTTAAACTACATTGATTCTTATGTCCGGGTATTTTCTGTAAATTTCTCTAATAGCTTCTTCACGATGTTGCTTGTTTCCAAACAAGAGATATGATAATTGAATTTCCTCAAGTCCTTTGAAATTCCTCATCATGGCATCAGAGTACAATTCCTTCTGGTATGAAAAAAATATTTCCAGATTTTTTATGGATAATAAATTATAACTGATAAAAACGTACGGGATTATTTGTTGTCGTTCCCTTGAACAATCTATTCTTGGCCTCTGATGATACGAGAAGGCGGATGAACTTTATATCTACGAATCAGAAATAGTTCTTGTTTACTCTNACGAGAAGGCGGATGAACTTTATATCTACGAATCAGAAATAGTTCTTGTTTACTCTGAAAAATTTAGACTTCTCAAGTATGAAAGGAAAACTTTAACTTACCTGTCATTTTATTTTTAATGGGAGGAACCACTAATCCATTAATTTTGGCTACGGTTTCAAAAGTTACCCCCGAGGGATTTTTATTATGAGTTTGACTCAAGACTTGACCCAAATAATTTTCACTGTAGTCATGAAGTTCAAGTCGTTGAATCTTCCAAGCACCCGCAGAACACATAAGATCATTTAACAGACACTTGATAACTTCTCGACTATTATAGAATTCGTAATGATCTTTAATTAACGAAGGACATGTGAAACACGTTTGGAAATATTCTCTGAAGATTTTCTACCTTGAATTCTGGGATTTGGAAGATTTCTGCAGTCGTAGAGACAGTAATGGTCATGCTGGTGACTTGAAGAAAGGGCTCGCGTTCTGGAATCAAATTCAAATCCAGGTCATGAGGAATCTCAATAGATTTTAATTTGGGAAATGTCACTGGATCAATGAAATAACGGCTAGAGCCTATAGTTTCTACATATGACACTGAACAAAATTTTAACCCCAAATATTCCAAATTAGGAAAAATCGTAGTGAATGGAATTGGAACTTCAATTGGGCCTTTTGAATTTTCATCGCCGGGGTGAAATATGCAGAGTTTGAGTTTCTTGAGTGGGGCTACGGAGAAGAACCGCAGCAAATCCTGAATTTTTGAACAGTCTGGATGCCCGGTTGCTACATTCCATCTGATTTCAGATAAATCCAATGTTTGTAAACTCAAATAAGTCGAAGGCCGTAGCTTGAATTTATCAACAAATTTGCAATCTTGGCACAACCTTAATTCCAGAGATTTTAGTTGTACAAGTGTTGAACTTGGAATTGGCCAAAACTTATCTGAAAAATGAACTTCTTCATTCTTGTTCATAAATCCTAATTTCAATTCTTCCAACTTTGGACATTTTTCTATGAAGGATGGCCAGATTAAAGAATCGGCAAAGAAAAGTGGATAAATGGACAACTTTTTTAATTTTGGAAGGGTAATTGTGTGATTTTTGACTGCTGGGTTCAGATTGGACGAGTCACTTGGATTGAAGTCACTCAATAAAAATAAATCCAGAGATTCCAGCCCATCAGCTAATTTTACTAGAAGTGTTTGGATAAGTGCGATAATCATATTAATTTCATACTTTTTCACATGGAGTTGAAGAGAACGAATACACTTAGTCCCAAATAAATTAATTAAACTTTCTACGTGTTGCACAAATATGGCCAATTTTGAAATAAATTCACTGCTCCATCTTCGTTCTTGCAATATCCGCTCATTATTGTCGTGATGATAAATTTGATTTCGCATTTGGGATGGACCTTTGAAATTAAGGTGAAATTGTAGAATAAATTTTCGATTCGTGGATCCTTGAACAAAATTAGCATATTCTTGAATAGTAGTTTCTGTCAATTCTTGTCTAAATCTTGATTGTTGAAGGATTCTTAAGGATTCTTTATTCCAAGAAGTAGAGACAAGTCGGCAGGAGAGCAAATCTAGTTTGCTCAAATTCGATAAGATTTTTTCTAAAATCTAAGGCAAATGAAAAAAATATTATTAGAATCAGTTCAGAGGATTTTATTAGTACATTGTATTGTGTATATTAATTAATGGTTAATTAGTTAATTAATTAATTACCTCGGTTGGTAGAAATGAGAAATCCATCTTATAATCCTGATAATCCTATGTCATGTACTAAATTTTAATAAAACTATGTAAAAGGAGAATTGGAATTAACAATAAACGGACAAAATACTCAGTTAGGGTCCTCTGTTCAAATGATATGTGTTTCAGCACACATGTTTACACATTATTCAATTAGTCCTCCAACTAATAAATAAAATAGAATCAGCATACCTTATTTGGTCTATAGGTAAATATTTGAAGGAAAATAAACTAGCACTATTTTGTGATGGGGTTTTCTCGCATTGAACTTTAAAAAATAGAAGTCCCTTTGGGTAATAAGGGAAAACTTGTGTACATAGCATAAACCATTATACAAGGGTACAAAGACATGCACGAAAGTAGTTGAAAGGCTCAGGTACACAAATCTATTTCTGAAAGGAATAAAACAAGCGTAAATCTAAAATTGGAAGTAAACTCAATGAATTTTTAAAAAAACCCTTGAAAAACTAAGAAAAATAGTTGGAATGAGTAGACGAAATTAAAACATGTTTCTTGTACACATCATGTCTAGTCATCACATTTCTTTAATTTTCTGATGGTTATATTTTACAATTTTTTTAGCATTTTTGAAAATTCTTGAAAACCATCACACAATCAATTATCTAGTTTGAGATTTGACTAAATACGGAACTAATTACAAAAGCAGCAAGTTTATCACATTTGTGATGACAACATCCTTCATAATGAGTGGAAATGTCGTTTTGGATACTGTAAAAAAATTTAAATTGTATGAAAGGATTGGACAAGAACGTAGAAATCGTTTATCATATTCATTTAGATGACGCCTGTTCTGATAGGCACTACTCTTGAAATATTGTGAAAATTCTGTGAAATTATTAACAAATAGAAATGCAGCGTTGAGTGCCCAAATGGCTATAATGGTAGCTGGGCCCATTGCATAGTCGTATTATACCAAATCGGACGGATCGTTTTATTGACAAATAAATTGAACTTATGAGCACGAGAATTCCAACCGCCAAACAAATTAGTACTATTGAGCAGTATAATTTTGTGACGTAGAAATGAAGATATTGCAATGTACGAAATATTTTGAATTTTTCTCTCTTTATCCTTGGTTGAAAATCCTGGAGACCTGGAAATCGACAAATTAAAATGTTATGGAATGAAATTTGGTTCATTAATAATTTGAATCTTAGAATAATTAGAATACTATACAGTGTAGTAGAGGTTCTGACCACCTACAATTTATTCCTTTTCATCCATTGTGCTTGACTGTTTGTATGAATAAAAGCCATGGCACCAATAATGCCGACAAGAACGCCACCCGATGCTAACCACAGTGTAAGACCCAATGAGACGAACACATTCCCAATATCCGAACCAGCGTACAAAAATCCAAAAAGTGGGATGTATTTAATTATTAAATACGCAGCTATGGGGCATATAGGCAAAAAGGCGCACGCGTACAAAACTCCCAGCTTGAAATAAATTTCAATCCCATCAATTGCTCGAGGATCCAATTTGTGATAGCAAACTACAAAGAAAATTGAATCTCTGAATACATAAAGTTTTGTTGTTGTTGAAATTTTTCAGTTTCTGACAAAAACAAGTAGAAAAGAACATCATTAGAATTGTCTTACTTAAGTAGCTGTTCACTGCAAGAAGAGAATTTAAATACCAGACGATATCTGGCGCCAATTTCTTGTAAAACAAGTCACAGAATATTTCAACTACATGAAACATGTTGACACCAACCATAATGACTGTGCTTTCCAAATGAAATGGGACTCGATTAAAATGAAAAATACTGACACAAGGATAAATTATTTGATATGCAATGTGGAATGGTAGAATCAATTTGTATAAAATGTAATCTCTTCTGTTAGAACGACTTGTGCTTAATAGTTCAAATTTTCTTGTCATGGAATTCCATTTCCATGGCAGAAGATGCCCTGCATTTCCTACTCGGATAAAAAATTTCAAATATTCGATTGTTACTCTTGAAATCATTTTTTCGTCTCAATTGCCGAAACGAAAATGGAAACTGTACTGTAGCTGAGTTTTATAAAATGAAATATTTCTTAGAACCAGAAAGTCATGCTAAGAATTTATTTAGTGTTTATTGATTTCAAAAGCTGCATTCGCTTTGCAATGAACACAATAATTTAAATTAATACCACGTATCAATAAACCGCTTTTAC
>WJEZ01003166.1:0-11443 GCA_009869925.1 Thalassaphorura encarpata
TAAGATATTGACTAAACTCACATTCACCAGCTCAAAGTTAGTCGAAATATGGCCAGTTCCAGTCAATTCATTGTCAGTTGTGTCCTCCCAATCGACTTGTTGAATTTCAAACTGTATAATTTTTTGCAAGTTGTTGTAAAGTGCAGTGGGATTTTAGACATATGTATGATTTAGCACAAGAGCATACATAAGGTAAAGAAGGCAATTTAGGAGATATGGAATTTATATTCCAGCTAACAGAAGTGTTGTATCCAGTGAGTTAAATAAAGACTGAGACTGGGGTTGGAACGAATGTAATTTTACTAGGCCAATCAAAGATGTTATACTACGTGTGACCTATGGTTAGTATTTAAGTGTGGACGTGTGTTAACGCAATATTCTTAATTAGGTTAGCCCTTGGTCTAGTCTAATATGCAAAGGACAGGATGTGTTAGAGATATTAAAAGGCATGATTGTTGATGTGCATGTGGTTGTTCGTGTCCGAGTCTTAAGTCGGAAGAAAGTCATTATTCGTGGCAGTAATTTCGTCAACCGTGCTTTCACTGTCACTGTCACTACATTGGTGGAGAGGCAGGGCTCAGAGAGGACCATTATCTGTTAATGCATTTTTAAAATGATAAGCCAGTTAAATTAGTGCTGGATACAGGTGCAAGACTTTCAAAAATTCATGGGGATTTGGTGAAAGGTTTACAGAAATTACCAGGAGTTAGTTCGTCAATCAAAGGAACTGATAATAAATCATTTTTGGAAAGATTTGCATTAGTCAATATGCAAATTCAGGATCAGGTGTGTATGCACAAAATGACATTTTGAGACAATGCACTGTATTAGTTAGTTTGGATTTACTCAAGGAAAATGCGTTCGTTATTGATTTAGTTAAGGATAAATTGCATTAACTTCATTTGCTACTATTAAAGTGGACATAAAGTATGAACATGAAAATTATACAAGTGGCTAGCCTAATTTGTTTGACAATACGCCACTACTTCATGAAGATGGAAGATCTTAGGTGAGGCTTGATCAGGATACGAAATGATAGTACTACAGCTAAAAAATTCAAAAAGAAAGTCATGTAAGTAAACAGACCTGGCATCAAAGTATAGGACAAAATTATTATTCCTACAAGAACAAGTTCAAAAGTTCCAGTTATAATTACTGGATTAAAGATTACTGGACTCAAGTTGAGTTACCGTTTCCCTCGAATAGGTAACATTGTGAATGAACTTCATAAAGCAACATACTTAAGAATGTTAGATTTTTCGTCAGGATATTCTCGAAAGAACATAGAAAAGACTTGTTTTATAACTCTAAAGAAGCTACTCTTAGAGTAGTATTCCTTACCTTCCGCATGCCTTTAATTAGCAGGGGCTAAACACCGCCACATATAACCGCTTTTATCGTCCTTGGGCAGCGCACCTTCTCGTATGAGCCAAATCGGCAGGATTCGAATCGCAGCAGTATTTCATACTAATATACTTAAAGCTCAGAGTTTTTTATGTTGCATATTGTGGTGGTTCTCGGTGAAAAATGAAAATGCGAAATAAGGTAATAAAACACAAAGGTAAATTGTTTTTGTGATTTTTGCATCTGATTTATAGTTGTATCTTTCTCTCACGACGTCCTGCACCCAATGTCTCATTTCAAATTCAACATCGTACTAAATCCTCATGTGTCTCTAATCTTTATATACAAATATCTTCATATGTAGGACTAAACTAAAAAGCAAGTATGGTGAAATCATACTTTAAGTTTACTAGATCTTCAGATTAAATGTCGTTGTGGTTCAAAGAATCCCTATCTACGATGAGCCAGAGAGGCAATGTCGAGTCGCTTTTAACTGACAAACTCCGTGAGAGTGATTTTTTATATTTTTAGTTTTGATTTTTCCTCCCATGGACATTTTTGCCGGTTTGGGTTCAGATGCCATGCGTGCAATCTTAATAATTTTGATTGATGAGCTTGAAGTGGTAGGTGAAGTTGGGTTGTATGGTTCAATTTTTGGTTTATTTTTTGTAATGATGAACTGACTAGTTGAAGTTCCTGGAGTGGTACTTTTTATTTTGTGGTCAGATATTGCTGCTAAAAGGTCTACGTGTGTGTTCGGTTTTTAATTTTTTTAGGCTTTTCCTGATGCAAATTAGAAGGTCCCGTTTATTCTTCTGATAACGATTAAAGAAGACCCAATATTGTTTGTTGAATGAATCCATAATGCCGAGTGTTGGAGAAAATTATGTAAAAATTTTGTGAATGATGAATTAAATTTATTATAATGACGACTATTTAAATGCAGATTAGGAATATAGGTGTAGTGTTTAATTGCAGTTGTAGATTAAAAGTGTGAATGTTAGTTGTGTAGCTGCATCCTTTTGTTTGGAATCTACGTTTTCAAATTCTTGTGCTGGATTTCTATCAAGGAGTGTGGCTTCTAGGTTGATGATGCAATGAGCCCTGTCAAAAAGAAAATGAATTGTTTTTCCTGAAAATCCTACCATCTGATATCTGACCTCTATCTGATATACCATCTTGATATTTCGGATCAAGCACTGGCTTGATCCCTGGCATGCGGCATCCTAACTTAACTCCTAGCATCTGTTGAGGTTAGAATCTGTATGAAGCTATGTCTAACTCAGCCTCTGTAAACTTATATTCATAAATTAGGATTTCAACAGGTAAAAATGAACGCGATAAGGTGACGCGACATGATTAAGCTAATTACATTTATACTCACACGTCACCAAACTACTATGAAACTGACGAAAGAAGCTGGCATGCTTAGCTTATGATAGCTATATGAATTTTCCTGGCCCTACGGTAATTATAAAAAAGAAGGTTAGTTACTTAGTCGGATGTTATTGAGAAAGAACATAAACTTGACTGGTAAATAAAACGTGGATTTAATGGACTATGTTTAGTGTCCCGATGTGTTGATGTATGCCTAACAAGATATTTGACTGTGTATTATCGTAGTAGTTCGCCTGAATATGAACCCTGACTTTAGCAAACTAAAATGCTAGCTAAGGGATATTGAGAATGGAGAAAAAATCTATTCCTTATAACATTTAACAACATTTGAATCGGTTGTTGCATTACATATAGCAAGCTTAATAACTCCAAAATTCGCTGAACTAATCAAATGGTGTTCCCTCACTAATTCTTCGGCTATCCTGATTGGTTCTCTAAGGAACCATTTAATCTTTGATATTGTGGTGATTCTCGCATGAAATAATGCCAGAAAACTCGGCAAAAATATTAACGCAAAAACAATTTCCTATTTACTCTATCGTTGTCTTTTCACTCTGACTTCCAGGACCCAAGTGTCCTTTCTTACATACAAAATTTTGGTCTTCACACTCCAGATCCTTAGCCATTACACCCACTCACGAATGTTCGTCTCCTTGCATTGCACTTTCCTCTGACCCCAAAGTGCAAGTGCAGTACATTCCCACGGCAAGGAACGTTCAAATGACAACTAGGCAGAGTGAAATAGAACACTCTTGTTTAAGGAATAAAATAAATGAGGTTTAACATAGGCAGTGAAAATTTGACGTAGGGGGCTGTTTAAAATAAATGTTTAAAGACCCAAACTCAAAGGTTACTCTTCAACTGATTATCTTTATTAATGCTCAATAGTTTTTATACTAATTACTAAGGTCAGATTAATACTTAAATATGCTTAGTTTGCTCTATTCTTAACCTTCTATTCTGCAATATTTAACACACTGCACATCCAAGTGCATGTTGAAACTAGGGCAGAGGATGTTAGATTGAAATGCAATGTACTTGCGTATTTCAACACCCTCCTCAATAAAAATCCTCTTAATGGATGATGATATGATGAGTTGATCCCATCTCACGTAACGGAATCTCTTCCTTCTTCCCTTCTTTGGTCTTCGGTTTGGTTCTACCCCAAGTTTTCTTACATTTGACCACCAATACAATGATGATGATCAAAATGGCAATGACAGAAATAATTTCAAGTCATTATTTTCTTGAAATTCAAACACTTTAAGGTGTTTGGTCTGTTTTTCAATTTCCTTTTCTTCTTTACTTCAGAAAACTTTTAGCTCTTCTGTCATGTTTGGGTTGAGTTCTGGAATCAAGTGCCTGCTTACATGATCCTTCAGAAACGGATCTTCCTTGTCTCTATAAATTACTCCACATCGTTAAGAGTGAAGGTGATCGATAAGAGATAGTCGTCTTATTTTTCACCATTAAGGTGAAGGGATCAGCTTCGACTCTGGTTAAATTTCTATTAACCATTGGGAGTGCCAAATCCATCAAAATTTGATCTCGATCCTTGGACATACTGCATTTATGGAGAATTCCGAATTCCACAAGGCAATCCTCTCCACATGGTAGTGTGAAGTTGAGATAGTCAAACAAATCTCCTGTTAATTTACCCTTCCTCCAAAATGCACCTGCATCTTGCAAAACCTTCTTTCCGTCCATCAGATTAGTAGCGAGATACGAAACAATGTAGTGCATTTCTACAACTTCCTTCTTAAAAAAAAAGAAGCCGTATACCAGACGATCAAGTTGCTTAGCTAAGGTCAGCACTTCAATTTGTAAAGCCTCTATTTTCCTTGAATCAGAAAATACTCGTTCTTCAAGCTCGTTAAGAGCCTTTTTGAGTTCCTCCTGCTTTGTCTCAACTTCGAAACTCAACCAGATTCCCTAGTGGGCTGACTCTCGGCCTTTGCAGGCGTTAAACGCCGCCCTCGAATACAAGGCTTTTTTAGTATTCGGCATTGTCACTTCAGTCAACCGGCCACCTCCGTAGCTTCAAACTGTGAGATTTGCTCCTCATAATCCTCATGTCATTCAAATCAGGACCAATAGTGTGGCATATTTCTAATGTTTCTGTCCACTGCCCGTACAATGTACCATTTCTGATTTCATTCGCCTCATATTACTCATGAAACTTTAACGTCATGCTAAATACTGGCCTGCCAGGCCAAATTGATCATCTTTATAAGTGATTTTACTACCAGTTCTCAAATATCCCCTTAAACACGGTCTACTATCATTTTCCTCTACATCCCTGAGCTAGTGGTATCTTAAAGCCATTCTTGGGTTGCTCCCATGCTTCAAATTACTTTGTATCTATTTGATTATTGTCCAATAGCTCATTTCACAACTTGCATTTTATTCCAAACCAAAAATGTTTTAAAGTAATTGCTATGCGTTCTCTCGTATTCACCATTTGACTCGTTCAAGTCAAACGGAACTCAAGTATGGTCAAATCCGAACATGTAATCGTACGTAACCATTTGCCTTATTTTTCTCGTTCGTTCCTTTTCTTACTTTCGATCGACGATTATCAATGTGGCGCCAATTCACAACTGTATGCCCTTTTGACAATAGCGATTTTGAAAGTTACCAAATTTCTCAAAAGTCCTTAACCGAACGAATGGATAATTGGCCCACGACCACTAGTGTTACATTTCCTGATTTCAATATTCCTTGTTCACACTCAAAATGAGTGAGCTTCTTGTCAAGCCACTATAAAACTCTTAGATAAACACCCGTTTAAGGCTCAGTTCTACCAATGTACTCTTAACCTGACCTAAACCCTAATGCTGAGCTGTGCTCCTGTGACTAGCTGTTGTGGTTCGTCACACGCTTGCCAGCAAGAGTTTCCACTAATCCCTAAATGGCCGCGGTCATACCTTGAGTGGTTTTATATTTTCCTGTACCTAGGCTTCCCTTATTACCCCTTATTATTTTTGTGATTTCATGATTTTCTACCCCGAGTTCGGTTTTCATATCTCAACGGCCGCTATCCCCTGGACGGTATTATTTCTCCAACGCCACTGAGCCTGTCGCCTAGCTCTGGGGATCTCACATTTTCTTTCCATTCGTTCCTTCTTGCATTTTTCCCCCATGTTGTTTTATTCCTTTCCAATTAACAATTCCTCCTGCGCAATTCAGTAGCCCTCCGTACCTTAGTTTATTATTTTTTTCACCCCTATATAGCTTATCTTTTCAACTGACGTGCCTGTGCCTACCGGTCATAACTGTTGACAGTAGGACAATGACCAAATTAGTCTGTACCTCAAGATCAGATGCTGCCATACCCAAAGTGGGCGCAGGCGAAATGACAAGCTCCGTTACCGTCATCACCTAAAAATAATGAGATCGCCGCCTAACCCCTGACCTTCAATACAACCTAGTAGCCAGCAGTGCGTGTCTAAACCCTATTAGGCTAGTCCGGGTCTTATCGGATGCCCTGTTTTGATTCGCGGCCTAAATTTCGTTAACCGGTCACAGTCGTAATCAAAACCATAACGCCCCCGACATTCGAGCGCCCGAAACTAACCGTTAAAAGTTTAAACTTGTTTAAACTTGTTTGTTTTAGACGTTGTTACTGCCTAATTTCCGCTTCATTTGTATAGTAGAAGATTGAACGCTGATGCCTAACTGTCCTGGCTAACGGGTTATGACTATCCGTCTTACTTTGTATGCGGCATCCTGCCTTTATTTCAATAGTCACATTCTAAATCGTCAACGTTTGCTTCTGTATTTATTAAATCAATGAACAAGATATTCGTCCGCTCAAATAAAAGCAGATACCACTGCCGTAAATCCATATTAAAATAAAAATGAAAACTCATCGTTCTAGACGGTGTACGATTGACCTGTTCCATTCCAAACCTGTTCACTGAAGGCCGGAGCCGCTCCGGTCACCCTCCAGGATTTCAGCATTTTCGCCACGATAATCTGTTGCTGGTTGGACAAGAAGGCCGATTGGGCCGTTTTCAAAAAGGAACAGTCCTGGCGGTTCCGCTCCCGGAGTTCGTGGGAGTCCGTCCTCTCTTATTGGACCAGGGACACATGAAGCTGATACCATTGCTCCTTCATGTGTCCCGGGTTCCTCCATGCGGACGAGACATTAGGCTCAGAGGGCAAGGTCATGGTTGTCTGAGTATGGGCCAAAGCCACGTCTCCATGGTACTCGGGAGTTCTCGGGTTGCGTCCAGGTGTAACAACCTCAGCCCCGGGGTCGGTCCGTCCGAAAGTCTCGGCCCGTGTATCGGCCCGCTGGGGTGAGCCAACCGGATCGCCTGCGGCCGTGCTGCTCTCGGGCCCGTCCGGCCCGTCCTCCCTATCTTTACTTTTCGGTTAGTCTCCTGAGTCTTGAGGCCCCATGGAGTCGCTGTCCAACTCTACTTCCTCGATGCTGGGCGATCCCTGTTCAGGTGCTGCCGCGGGGTTGTTCTCAGTCTACCGTGCCCACAATAGGGCCGCTCTCTTTGCTTCGGCCTTCCGGATGCGCTCCAATGCCTTGGCTGGGAGGACAAGACATTTCTTCTTGGACTTTGGTGCGGGTTTTGCTCCTGATTGTAATTCCGGGTCAGGGGGACATTCTGTTCCGCTTGCGTCTTCGGGGAAGGTTGTTTGGAAGCCTCTAATGTGTTTTCACCGGTCTGATATACTGCCGCACAAGCTTCGTCCATAACCATTTTTGCTTTGTGGAAATATGTGCGGTCCCGTTCTTGTTGGTGTCGAATAGCTTCATATCTTGTGTTGAGTTGATTACGGTAACATGTGGTGGAGAGGCAGGGCTCAGAGAGGACCATTATCTGTTAATGCATTTTTAAAATGATAAGCCAGTTAAATTAGTGCTGGATACAGGTGCAAGACTTTCACAAATTCATGGGGATTTGGTGAAAGGTTTACAGAAATTACCAGGAGTTAGTTCGTCAATCCAAGGAACTGATAATAAATCACTTTTAAAAAGATCTGTTCCGCTTGCGTCTTCGGGGAATGTTGTTCGGAAGCCTCTAATGTGTTGACGCCGTTCTGAAATACTGCCGCACAAGCTTCGTTCATAGCCATTTTTGCTTTGAGGAAATATGTGCGGTCCCGTTCTTGTTGGTGTCGAATGGCTTCATATCTTGTGTTGAGTTGATTCCGGGCCGACCGTAGCATCCCCACTGTGCGTTTGAGCTTCACCTCTCGTTGATTTGATTTAATTAGCTGATAAGCTAGTTAATCCTTCCAGTCACGCATCTTCTCGTACTTCTCAGTTACAAATGTTAGCCGGGTCGCCTGGGCTGTCCAGTCTTACCTGCACGTGCCACAAAAGTGCAATGTTGAAAGGGCCACGACGGACCGGGTGTATGGCTCGGCGGGGCTAGGGCACTGACAGCATTTTGCGGGACCCTGGCGTCTCCGAGCAACTCTTGCTTTTGGTTTGGAGTGACCTGCCAAGGCCACGGAATCGACGACGCCGATCAGAGGCTGAGCGGCCCCTGCACCGAGCCCTTGGTGTTTTGCGGACCCCGCTAGGGATTTCTGGTTTCTGATTTCTCGGTTTTCCGGGTTTCCGGGATTTTTTTTCTGGAGTGACCCGGGTCAAGCTGGAGAGGCTTCCCCTGGGTATCCGGCTCCTGGGATTGTGTCGCTTGGGTTCCTACCCATATGTATGATATTCCGGTATTGCCGGACTTCTTCCTGACATAACCACGCTCCACCGCCCGGCCGAGTTCGCTCTCAAGTTGCCCCATGGTGAAGGGGGGTCCCCACCAGTCTGGGTTTGAATCGTTTTGTAAATGTTATCACTGGAAACCCTATATCTCTTGGATTGGACGGCTTTCATTGCGTCTTTGATTATTTTGATGATTTTGTTATTTACGGGGTCAGCCATTGTACTTGCGGGACTCTGTTTGAAAACTTCGAGAAGCTTTGGGCAAGGTTTTGTTCAAACTCCAATACGGATATGACGCTCCGTGTTGAACGACAGTCTTTATTTATACTTTTTTGTCTAAAACTTACGAAATGTCATAAATAGGATCTCCGGTCACTTTCCTTCGGACTCCAAGTACGGTCCACCCTTTGTATACTGCTCCAAACACAACACCAATAAAAGTGTTTACCACCCCGAGGTGTCGTTGGGTCATAAAATAATATTCCGTTATCCCTTTACAAACACCGAAGTCATTTCACACCTTTTATTCTCACCCGGGCCTTGGACTCATGTTTATTGTTCTCCTTGTCCACATATTGTCCACATATCTCAAACTTTTAACAATTGTCACTGATGTCCTCCGCATTCCCATTCACCAATAAAACAAAAATCCAGGAACATGTTTATTGTTCTCCTTGTCCACATATTGTCCACATATCTCAAACTTTTAACAATTGTCACTGATGTCCTCCGCATTCCCATTCACCAATAAAACAAAAATCCAGAAACAACGACAAAGGTCACCAAATACTCACAAGCTAATGCACCGATATTTTCCCCGAAATTCCCAATCTGAGTTCCGGAGCAGTCTCTAGTCGCCCCACGACCAAAATTTCACGTTAGTGTTGCACTTGCTTACAACGCGTATTGGATTTACTTTTATTTTCATTTTATTTTATATTTCTCCACGGATCACAACTCAATTTTCAAAAGGAATCCCATCCTCGTCGCCATTGTGGTGATCCCAGAATAACATACAGAAATGAATAACACCGTTGATTAGAATCTAGGGTTGAGTTGATCTTTTATTGCTTTATTTTAGATCTTGTTTTAGACCCTTTCAGTTTGAGTCCCAGAATCTGACTGCCTCACTCTTCCTAATTACTGTCTTTGTTCCCTTCCTTGTATTACATTTACATATGTGCCGTTGAAGACAAAACCAAAAGCAAAGTTCAAAAACAAAGTCGTAAAATACATTCCCATGCCTTGAGCACGGACACAGCTCAGCGTTTACAAAAAGGCCAAACGTAGTCATAAATAAACTAAAATAAAATCCCTTAATATGCTGACGGTTCTCTTATCTCTAAATTCTCTCACCGCTCGCATTCTGTCTCGTCAATACATACTTATACATCCTTTTTCTGGTCCATCACATAGGTGAAGTTGGGTTGTATGGTTCAATTTTTGGTTTATATTCAATACCTCTCGGTCCAGTGTAAGGATTGGTTTTTGGTTGTTTAGACTTTGTCAGAAGAATCTGAAAAAAGATGTTCTCTTTTGGGGTTTAAAGGAATGATGTCCGGGTATTTTTTTTAATTTTATGTTTGGTTTGGCAGGATTATATTTTTCCGGCTTTAGGCTTTTCCCGATGCAAATTAGAAGGTTCCGTTTATTCTTCTGATAACGATTAAAGATAACCCAATATTGTTCGTTGAATGAATCCATAATGCCGAGTGCTGGAGAAAATTATGTAAAAATTTTGTGAATGATAAATTAAATTTATTATAATGACGACTATTTAAATGTAGATTAGGAATATAGGTGTAGTGTTTAGTTGTAGTTGTAGATTAAAAGTGTGAATGTTAGTTGTTTAGCTGCATCCTTTTATTTGGAATCTACGTTTTCAAATTCTTGTGCTGGATTTTTATCAAGGAGTGTGGCTTCTAGGTTGATGATGCAATAAGCCCTGTCAAAAAGAAAATGAATTGTTTTTCCTGAAAATCCTACCATCTGATATCTGACTTCTATCTGATATACCATCTTGATATTTCGGATCAAGCACTGGCTTGATTCCTGGCATCCGGCATCCTACCATCTGTTGAGGTTAGAATTTGTATGAAGTTATGTCTAACTCAGCCTCTGTAAACTTATATTCATAAATTAGGATTTCAATAGCTAAAAATGAACGCGATAAGGTGACGCGACATGATGAAGCTAATTACATTTATACTCACAAGTCACCAAACTACTATGAAACTGACGAAAGAAGCTGGCATGCTTAGCTTATGATAGCTATATGAATTTTCCTGGCTCTACGGTAATTATAATAAAGAAGGTTAGTTACTTAGTCGGATGTTATTGAGAAAGAACACAAACTTGACTGGTAAATAAAACGTGGATTTAATGGACTATGTTTAGTGTCCCGATGTGTTGATGTATGCCTAACAAGATAATTGACTGTGTATTATCGTAGTAGTTCGCCTGAATATGAACCCTGACTTTAGCGAACTAAAATGCTAGCTAAGGCATATTGAGATGTGAGAAAAAATCTATTCCTTATAGCATTTAATAACATTTGAATCGGTTGTTGCATTACATATAGCAAGCTTAACAACTCCGAAATTCGCTGAACTAATCAAATGGTGTTCCTTTACTAATTCTTCGGCTATCGTGGTTAGTTCCCTAAGGAACCATTTAATCTTTGATATTGTGGTGATTCTCGCATGAAATAATGCCACAAAACTCAACAAAAATATTAACGCAAAAACAATTTCCCCTTTATTCTATCCTTGTCTTTTCACTCTGACTTCCAGGACCCAAGTGTCCTTTCTTACATACAAAATCTTGGTCTTCACACTCCAGATCCTTAGCCATTACACCCACTCACGAATGTTCGTCTCCTTGCATTGCACTTTCCTCTGACCCCAAAGTGCAAGTGCAGTACATTCCCACGGCAAGGAAGGTTCAAATGTCAACTAGGCAGAGTGAAATACAACATTCTTGCTTAAGCAATAAAATAAATGAAGTTTAACA
>WJEZ01003167.1:0-11442 GCA_009869925.1 Thalassaphorura encarpata
CCACGTACAGTGTACATTAAAATGTGGGCCAATAAATTTGTATACATGATTTAAGCCCAAATATAGGGTACGGCTACGAACGAAAGGGAAGGGAAATGGAGCCAAGAGAGTTTAAGTTTTAGTTTGTAGTTTTTTCTCCCTCGGTGGCTTGGCATTCGCAGCAGTGAATCAAATCCTAATTTAGTGCGAGCTTGCGTCAAGGAATGGAAATTCCCTCCGCGCGCACTTCTTTCTTCAAAAGATGAAGAATGTTTGTAAAATATTATGACGTTTAGACGGGGGTAAATTGACATTTAATTGAAACTGATATTGCCTTTTATACATACCCAAGCAAGTCGGCTTGAGTCAGTCAATGGCAATGGCAATGGCACCAGCTTAAAATTGGGAAGTTACGAGTCAACTCAACTTGATATCCGCCGAACGTCAGCTGGTTCAGTTTTCTAGTCCGTCGCCTCGCCTGCCTGCCTGCCTGATCTTTTTGCAGCTATGCTAATGCCAGTGCTGCTAATGCTAAACTGTGCAATGCAATGCAATGCTTTACCACCCCAAGAACAAAAGCTCTAAGGACTATGACGGTCTTTTCTTTCCAAGTGCGAGTAAAAGTAGAATTTGAATTAAAGAGTCCAGAGTGGGCCACTTGCCAAGTTCAACCCGGGTGCCTTGCTTGCAAACTAAATCGTTTGCAGAGGCAAATCTCGTGTTCCATTTCATCTGCCTCTGCCGACCCAACAACGTAATCATAACTTTGACTCAACATGACTTTTCCTTCCCTTCCCTTCTTTTCCAAGTGTTTGTGGGTTCCAAGGGTTGGAAATTCCATGCAGGCAAGCATGGCAGGCTGCTGTTGCTTAAGACTTGGGCTGCTCGAGTGACAGTTTTCTTCCCTGGTTGAAGCCAAACGCAGAAAAAAAGGAAAAGTCAGGCTCCGTTGATGTTAACGAGATGAAATCAAGGAATAATACCGAATGACAGCTGCCTAAAACGAGATAAACTTTGATGGGAAAACTTTTCACACGCGAGAAAGTAAAGCAAAGGCTTATGTGTACAGGCAGGATGTGTACGTACTAGGTTCTTTCCAAACCCACCAAACTATGTGTTTGCATGTCAGTTCGGTGCAAGGAAGGGTTATACGTACGTACGTACAATAAATGCCATTTCTCCTTCTGTCTGTGTGGTTTGCTTGTGTATTCAATACAAAACGCTTCCCGTGATTCTTCTTAGTCTTCTTCTTCATTCACTTTCTATCCATTCCTTCTGTTTTCAGACAAATTGGAAATCTTTTAGAGAAAGGGAAAGGATCTACTACTACTACTACTACGTGGAATTAACCCATGTAGGAAATAGCAAGGAATACTGACAGCTAGGAGTCCATTCACGTTGTGTCTAGTCTAGCCAACCACCCCAAGAAATCCTTCTACAGAGAAGTAGAATAAATAAAAATCAATTCAACAAGTCGAGCCTTGATTGTGGAATAAAATTAGTTTGGAGGAGGGAAGGGAAATGCCTAGTGTGTGCCGTGCCGTGCCTGAAATAGAAATTGAGTTCTTCGTTTCTCTCTTCTTCACTTCCTGAATTCTCAAAAACCATTGCATTGGATTTGGAGAAAGCAATGGCAAGGCAAATGGCGAAATGGCATCTTCTTACAAATTCACTCGTCCGTCAGCTCAGGCTCAGCGTTTTCCCCTAGATTCAATCTTCCCATCACTTAAATTGAGTTACATGACTAAAGATCCAAATTGTATTCGATTTTATACGTAGTATATAATTTAAAGCAATTTTCTTAAGTTGTTCAGATGGGGACGATGAGAGACAGGATTGACGCAAAACACGTCCCAGTCCTTGGGTCATTCGAATTACAAATTGTGGGGCATTATATTAAATTGAATTTTATTAATTAAGTTTCTCTCTCTGAAGAATTGACCAAGTCTTGTAATGATAATTGCTGCTCCATTTGAAAAACCTGCTCTCATTTTCTCAACCATAGTCATTTACTCAAGACTAGTCGAAATAAACTCGTAATCGTTATAATACTTTGAGAACTATTTCGTTTGTAGGAGATAAAGTGCGTAGCGTAATACGTACGTACGTTCATTGAATTCCAACAAAATGGTTGTGGAAGGAAGAACTTAAGAATTTTATTGTGAATTCCAGGTTTCTTGGATGAAGAAGGAAATGGGAGGAGTTCGACTCTTAACTTTTGGTGAGTAAAATTGAATAGAGTTGTAAGAAAGACAATAAAAGTTTGTCGTCAGACAGAACTATGTCCTTCTGCCTACGCCTGCAATGATGGCGAAATGGTCAATCCCGTCTTGACTAAAACTTAAGCTGAAAAGCCAAAAACTCTCCAAAATTCTTACACTTTTTCCTTCCCCTACTTTTTCTTCAAAATCATACTTGGGATGACCAGGCCGGTTGTTTGTTTGGATTTGGAACGAAGGAACTGACCATCTTCTTTCAACTAATTTGTTTGAGTTTGGAGAAAAAGAAAAAAAAGTTTTTTTTGTTCATTCATCCAAATGTGAGGGATGCACGTGTTTTTTATTGAGTGTTGCATGGCATTGAACATTTTGTCTGGCCTGGCCGTCCACAATTCTAGATTTTCATTCTCTTGCTTTTTTTATACATGTATTTTTTTACATCCTTACCTTGCATGAAAATTGAGCATGTTGTGTGTTACATACATGTCTTGTCGTGTGTGTGTGTGTGTGTGTGGCACAGCACATGCACATGCTAAAACTTTCACCGCAATATCCTCGTTAAGATGCAACATGCAGCAGGCAGGCAGGGTTGGAGGTTGAAAGTGTAAAAGTGTAATGTACGTACTGGTACTACCCCCTTGCCATGCCATGCTATGGCTTACTTGAGGATTTGAGATGGAATAAATAAGTAGGTGCTTTGCTCCATGTGCGGCGATTTTTGAAATGCTAAGCTTCTGCTCTGAATACCATATTACCTTCCTACTTTTACTTTTTTGTCTTTATTTTATGCAGGAAAGACTTAATTCCATATTGCATGCATTCATTCTACGACGCGACGCAACGCAAAGTAATCGTGGGAGGTGATTCGCAAGAAACGTCAAAAATGGAAAATGCGTGGCGTGACAAATAAAAAACTGTGAAGGGCTTAAGTCATAAGTCAAAGAGCTAAGGAATTTTAATGCTAGGAGCGGCGAAGGCGAGCTTATTTATATTTTGAACATTTGTACCACGCAAGAGAAAGCAAATGAGAATAGACTCAGGCTGGAGGTCCAAGATATACACGATTTATGGATTTTTTGTCTAAAAAATAAAAAACTGAACTAAAAAAATTTTATCAAATTTTGTTGAAATAATTCATGACCAGCTCAGCACTCGCATCCCATATGCCATGCCAGTTTTTTTTCGTACGTGTGTGTGTAGTTATGACGAGTTGCTTCCGCCCCGCTCTGCATGGTAAAACACAAAACTCATCCTTTGGAAGAAAGAAAGGATTTTGGGGGGAATGGGTGACGTTGATAGATGACAATTAAATGCTTCCCTCCAATCCAGCCAGCCAGCCTCGTCCTTGATGCACAAAAATTTCAGTTTTTTTCACCAAGAAGATTTTTTTACACAGAAGCCAAACAAATCAATGCACTGCATTGCATGGCCCTGCATGGCTTTTCAAGGGTTTCGGTTTCAGAATTCAAAGAAATTCAAAACTAATTATAATTTCAAACATTTTTAGGATGTCTGATTTTTATTAAAAATATTGTATTCTATAAAATTGGTCAATTAGAAAGAAACTGAGAAGTGTCGAGTGTAAAAATTACCCCATGGGGAGGAAAAGGAAAGGATTGCGGGAGGCGTTGAAGCCTATTATCAATTATTTTAGCGTCAAAGAGCTGTGAACCAAAACACAATTCCATCCTCCATGGTTTTTGACAAGAACCATAAAAGAGAAATGACAAAAGAGCTCGGTTTTGTAGAGAAAGTGAGTAATGATGCGTAAAGCAAGAAAAAAAATGAAACTACACTTCTCAAGTGTTTTTCTCTAAGCCTTTGCCTGGGCTGTGTAGCAGGCAAATGCGTGTAATTCAAATTTTTTGACGCATAATATGCAAAGAAGGAACTAGGAAATATTAAATATTCACAAAAGTACAATAGAATTGAATTTGATGACTGTGTGATTTTTTATATTGCTTTTTTCAGGTCTTCATACATACAGCGGAGATGAAAGACTCAGTATAAATTTTGAGCAACCAAATAATTGGAAGCTTCGAATTAGTGCAACGGACAAACAGGACCAAGGGGACTATGAATGCCAAGTCTCAAGTCATCCACCCATTGTCCTTCAAATCACGCTTACTGTTATTGGTAAGGGAAAGAAAAGAATAGAAAAAGACAGACACAAAGTCAACTGTGTCTGTGTGTTGTCCTATTGTCTGCTGCTGCTGCTCTGGTCACTTTCTCTGCTCTCTCTCTCTCTAATCATTTCCTTCCATGTCGTCTTGAGCTTTTCTTCGGAGTGGGCACTATTTTTCACTCACCCTTCTTCCAACTTGTCAGAGGGTGACAGGGGCTCCTTCCTTCCTGACCCTTTCTGTCCAATTGTCCTTCGTTTAAAGTCACTCCTCCTCAACAAATTGTCTCTGTCTGTCCCTGTCGAGTTTTTTTTCTTTTTGTGTGAAGTCAAGTCAAATTGCTCATATTTCCTTTGGAATTAAATTATTCGGAGAATATTATGGACTTCTGGTACTATCGTACAAAATGGATCAAAACTGGGGACCGACCTGTTATATTTTTCAAAAATCTGCCTTAAATTTTAATTTTTCAAACGGACTTTAACACAAGTACGCAGTAATAGTCAACCGTTTTCATGATTTTGCTGACATTTTATTATACCTTGTCTTAAAATTGTGCTGATTCCTGCAACTAACCTAAGTACGTAAGACGCCTGTCTTAAGTGTCAGTTCAGATCCAAACTGCTTTTACATTAATCCCTTGAGAATTTTAGTACGCAGTAGCAAAAGACATATATTTTGTATGTCCTGCCCTGATCAAACGACTTTACATTTGAATTCACCTGAAAAATGTAATCAAATTGTACGTACGCTTAAAATTTGACACGTGCATTCGCCTTTGGCAGGCTGAAAGGTTGAAATACAGTACAATTAATGAAATTGATGATTACTGCTTTCCTTGGTCCTGCCTTTAAATTATGGGAAAATGACTGAAAGTACGTACGTACGTACCATGCACGGAATTCTCTTACAGGACAAAACAGGAGCGTTTGTTCATTGTCCGGGAGCAATGCTACGGAGTGTAGTGTGATTACTCTGAAATGAAAGCTTTTAATTATACAGAAATGAATTGAGAATTCATCAAAGTCAGAGTCAGAGGACACGACAGGCCATGGTCGACGCTCTGCTTTTTAATTTGAAGGAATGAGCTGTTGACTCATTTCCAGAGTAAAATTCCAAACGCAGCTGCACAGTGCGTACGTATTTTCCTCATGTGATAATTCATAAAACGTGGTGAATGGTTGTTAGAATGAATTGACATAATGAAAACATATTTTCCACTTTGGAGGAATTTTGTGACAAATGTGGAGGAGAAAGTGTCTTCATGATTTAAATAGATAACCCGTTTTCACTCTCTAGGCAGGCAGGCAAGCAGGGAGGCTATCACCACAGACTCAATTGGTGGTCGTTTGAGCGTGAGGTTAGGCAGGCATGGAGTCACGCACGCACACACCACTTTGCCTTGCCTGCCAAGTTATCTTCTCACATGTGTGAATTGTGAAACTAGTGTAGTATAATGTTATATCACATTTATACGTACAAGGAAAGGATTCACAATTTGAGTGTAGACTAAATCGAGTCACTTTGGTGGTACAGTATGTAGGTTAGGCCTGGCCTAGGCCGTATGTACGAGGATGATGAAAAGATACTATAGGATGGGACACATGGAAGAAAGGTGGGACACGAAGACAGACTAATGGGCAGTGAAATGGTTTTAACACAAGACAAATCGTAGGAAGGAATAATTCCCCCAAAAGTAGATTTATAAGTCACTCTAGTGCGATAAAAAATACTTAATGCTTCACTTCTTTCTCTTCTTGGATTGGCAAAACCACTACAGGCTACACGACACGACGAAATTGAGACGAAACCTTTTCTTAACATTATTTCAATTCTTTCGTAGTCTGGAGCAGCAAAACACTTTAGGCCAAAAGGAGACACACAGACACACCCTATGCTGTGCCAAAGACTTTGCGAAAAAAAGTGGAATTGAGTTACATTATCAGAGCCAGGGCGAGGGCCAGAGGATGAGGTGTAATAATAATAAAATAATAATATGTAATGAAATCTTCTTTGCTTCGCCATAAACGATTTTCTTTCAACGAGGGTTTTCACCCCAAAAAAGTCATTACGATGAGATTTTGTCTGGATGACAAACTATAGTCAGAAAAACTACACGTGTTGAACCTCAATGTATTCTTAGCAGTACACTTTGTCAACTTCTTTGAATTATGTCATAATTTACACTAAAAAATTAAATTAAGTGGCGTCTAATTAATTTTTACGCGCTAAATTTGAAATTAATTTCAGTCTGAGCTGGGTGTGGTTACCTTCTGTCTGACCGAATTGAAGAGTTTAATGGATTTACCTATTTTTGTCTGATCCTCTGTAGTTCCCCAAATCAACATCGTGGATGACTTGGATCGTTCCATAACAGACAAGTTTTACAATGCTGGTTCCACGCTAGAGTTGAGATGCATCATCACTCATCTTCCAATCCTCTACACAATTCTTTGGAAGCAGGGCAACAAGACACTCAATTATGATACCTCCCGTGGTGGAATAAGGTGACTGACTCTGTTTTACAACCCAAGCAAATCACATCACATCAAATTCATCCCCATCCCATGTTTTCCCTCTTGGGTTTCCCGACCCGATTTATCCACACACATGCACACACACACAAAAACACACCTTAGCCTAGCCATAGCCACATGGGGAGAAAGTAGATTCGAGGAAAAAATTCCTGTAATAAATATCTAGTAGCAGTAGCATAGCGCTCTGTCCAGAAAAGCAATTCAGTTCAATCCAATGCAGTGGTTTCCACAAAATGGACCTACTTCCTTCCTATTTTTTACTTTCCACATCTTCACGCTCTTGAGTTATGTTCTTCTTAACTGAATTGACATTTGAATTCTCATTCTGCATGGTCATGAAGTAAACTAAACTTTTTTGCCCCTGACTGACTTGGCTCATCTCAGAGTTTTTATCTAAATTAAAAAGTTTTGCGTAGACCAAAACGATTTTTCTGAAAGGGAAAGATGCAGATGCTATACATACTACTTTTTGCCCTTTTGCCCGCCATGCATGGCCTCAGAATTTAGTGTCGGAAGTTGAGTTGAGAATAAGTTTCGGAATAAGGTCGGGATTGAATTAGGCAGTATTTAATGTGACACCCAAGAAGGTCGGTCGCTCTCTCCATTAAATTAGACGTCAAATAATAATGGAGCGAGAGAAAGTACTACGTATCCAATTTTATACCCGAATTTCCTAGTGCTTTGCTCATATAGTCATAATTTTCATGTGTCATGTCTTCTTCTCAGTGAACTTGGGATTGGCGGGTTAAAATTACTCAGGCAGTCAAGTCTCAGAGACTAATTTGTCTCATTATGCATGTATGCATGATCTGAGAGAATTTTGCTATAAATATGAACCAAGTTTGCAAATTCAGGCAAAGTGTATGATTAGAGTTCAAAACACAATTTTCTCATGACTTGACTTGCCTTGACTTGTGTTGTGATCCTAATCCTAATCACAAAACTGTGATTACAAATGAGCAGTCTCTTCAAGATTATGACAAGAGCTGTTAATATACGTAGCAGCACAGATTTCAAAATGTATATTGATTTCAGACTTGGTCCTGGGTGCTTGTGTTGTAATATTCAATTATGTTGAGCAATCTAATCTGCTCAGGTCGCTGAGCTGAGCTGAGCATTCTGAATAAATCTGTCAGAATAGAATGACATTGGGACAGGGCGTCTGGCTTTAAGCAAGCACTAGAGTTTCTGTTCTTGTTGTTCCTTTCATGTGTCGCGTCAATTTGTCAATCTTGAGTTTCGCCTCCTTCTGCTTCTAAAAATTGGAGGACAGGAAACCATGGATATTTCCTGGCGTACGCGTACGTACGTAATTCACTTTGGGAATATTCCAAAGTAATTGAATCGCCTCGTGTCTCAACCTTTGCAAAAACGGTTTTGGATCTAACGAGGGTGTTCTTCCTACTATTCAGGTGTAAATGCTACAATGTAGAGATGATTTGACATTTTGTCTTAGATTTTCAAGAACAGATTCCAACAAATCCAATTTAGGCTAGCGTCTATAAATCCAGACTCACACGAAATGAAAATTTAATGGACTGTTTAATATTTTTATAAAAACTTCGCTGTCGATAGAAATTTTTTATTTTCGACATGAATTAGCATATTATTAAAAAGGTTAAGGTAAGTAAGTTTAAATTCGTCTGATTGTCTATTTTGAACTGGGAAAGGACCACACACGTAGAATTATTATTTTGATGTCAATGAAACCATATGTATTGAGAGTAGTCGTCGTAGTATATTGGATGTGCTACATGTGCTTTGCATATTATTTGAGGTCTTTTGGGAGGAAACGAAGCATTACGAAGCTACTTATGCTTCATCTCACTTCCATTACTTGAACCTTCTTATTGCTTATGCCTTGCTCCTTGGGCTTGCAGCAGCTCCAGCCCAAGCTAAAGTGTTCACATTACATTACATTTTTCAATTCCCAAGAGTTGACAAAATGGCTGCCATTCCTTCAGTCCTTACGATCCTCTAGTCACCACTCTTTTCAAAAAGAGGATGATGATTGAATGAATGGCAATGGCAATGGCAGTCTGTTCAAAACTGAGCTTTTCAACCATGTAAAGCCAAAAGTAGTCAGTCAGTCCTAAGTCTATACATTGATCCAACTCCCGCTGAATAAATTGTATAATAAGGATCCAAGTTTTTACTTCACTAGGGCAAGGAATAAGAGCAACAGCCAGGAATCTTAAATTCAATGCAAATGTATGTGATGTGATGTGAGGTAAGCTAATGTTGGTTGGAAGAGCAGAAAAAAATCCCGATTCCCAATGGGAAATACTGAAGACTCTGAAAAAATCCAGTTAGTTTATAGGAGCCCAAGATCTCAGTATATTTTTTTCACAAACAGACACGAACCAACCGACCTAAAAAAACTTTGGTAGAGTTGATTCCCCTTATCTTTACGTATGGTGGACCCAGAACGCTTAGGATTTCTTTTTTTTTGTTTATGCGATGATGTCAAATGGAAAGGAAGTGAAAGTACTGGGACTGAACTGCATTGCATATCAAAAACTTTCTCTATTATTATATACCTCAAACTTCACACTATTACGGAGGGTACAAGAAATGACAGACATATTCTTGTGATCCATGGATTCACATTCATGGATAACATTGAATTTCTGATCCACTTGAGCCAAGGCGTAGGCAGTTGTGTATTGCATTGCATTGCTTTTGCACTTATTCCGCTTTTTAACCTTTAGTAGAGGATACGATGCGAACAACATGATTTGAAGTATTTTTCGGTTAAAAAGAGAAACTTTCTTCAGGATGGAATGTGGACAGACAGGCGGGGTAAGGCGGTTTAAAGCCTTAGCTTTTCCTATATAGGCATAAAACAAACGGGAGTCTTTCAAATTATGTCAGCCAAGTTAAAGTTCTACGAGCCGAGCATAGTTTTTGAGACAAGTGCAGCAGCAAGCAGTGAATGATTTTGCATTGCTTTCTTCCAGCCTGCCTGCCTGTCCTGTCAACTTTAAGGGAAAGGGCAATGTTATGTTATGCTATGCTATGCATGCATGGGCCTGCCTGAGTTGCTACTGTAGAATGTGTGATGCTGGTGAATACTTTCACAGTAAACTTTCAAATCACCATCCAAATCTGACATATGAGTGGAAGTTATGTTTCGGGACTTACACATGTAGTAGGAGCCTAGGCCTAGGAAGCTTTGATCCTTGATAGATAATAGAATGGAGATAAAAGACTGAGTGAGTGACTCACTGAGGACTACACTACGCTACACACAAAACACAAGTATTCAGCCCAGCATTCAGTTCTATTCTATTTTGAATGTTTCTTGTTGTGCTCCCACAGTGTGAAGACGGTTATACAAAAAGAGAAAGCTATAAGTGTTCTCTACATAGCCCATGCCAAGAAGAATGACTCGGGTAAGTCTAGGCTTTTACAATACATTTCACATGTTTTTGCATACATTTTTTAAACTTGTGCTATATGCTATGCTTCTTATCCTTCTAGGGCCATATATCTGTTCCTTGGGGAACCTCACACAGAACACTATCCATGTTCATGTTATCAATGGTAAGTCAAGGCAGGACTATAGGCCTAGACTAGAACTGTATTAAAAAAGTTGATCACGGACGTACAGTTTGCAAATGTAATCAAAGTTTTTACGCTCATTTGATGCCTCAATAACATCTGTTTACAATTTGACAGACTAGCTCTATGGTTTGTTTACATTCACACAAGATTTTATTTCATTTTGACGACTTCTGCTCAAGTCATGACGAATTGTCTTTCTTGCTTTCCCTTTCTTTGCAATTATTATTTGAGACTCATCTTTATTAGACCAAGGCAGTCATTTTATTATCCCCAGAAATCTCAGTCAGTTAAATTTGAATTCAAATTTCCTCATAAAGTTGCTTCTGCTTGTAAGAAAATTTTAAGTCCTCAAGCATTCGTCTATATTTTCCTTCCAGCAGGCACCAGGCTAGAAGTTTTAATATGAAATTTAGCTAATTTGACCTGAATCTTCCAAATTAGAACTTTCTTTTAATTTGTCTCCGTTTTTGTGCGTTTTTTCAGGTGAAGTTCCTGCAGCCATCCAGCATAGTTTGGGAAATTCTTTTCACCCAACACTTTTCCACTTTGGTTCTCTCATACTTTTGGCCATTTTACTTTAAACAGAACAGGGGCAGAAAATTCTACTACTGGAAACAGGACAAAACAAGGAGCGACGAAATATAATAATTATTACTGTACAATAGCTCGTGCGTATTTACGTAGCTCGGTTGAAAGTGATTGTATGTTACATTGAGTTGAGTACAAATGTTACATTACATTGTTACACTACATAGAAAATTTACAAAATACTACTACGTACAGAGAAACGAATGGACGAATGTATATTGCAAACATAACATTGCTTTTGAAACAAAGGCGGTAACTGTGTTAAATAAATGTTGGGTGAATCAAAGGGTTTTATTGTTCAACCGCCCACGACAGTATGGGTAGCCCCAAATGGGACTCGTGTCATATGTAGTCCAACTATTGACTTGTTCATTCTTTTATCATGAAAAGAAATCAAACTTGGTTTTTGTGGGCATTACGTACGTACGT
>WJEZ01003168.1:0-11439 GCA_009869925.1 Thalassaphorura encarpata
CAAGAAAAGCGCAGCAATTGGTTGTTTTTGAGACATTGCCAAAACTGGGCTGACTTGACTTGAGATTGCGATTACGACTATCCATGCCATGCCAGCCATGCCAAGTGAGTTTTAATGAGGGAAGTAATGAAGCATGGAAGGAACGATAATTATTCAGTACGACTAGACTGAGAAGAAATGGATTTGGAGAAAATTGAAATTAATGATATTAGATAATACTTGCCAGTTGCCTGTGCGGGTTGTCTTGCCTTAGAGGGCAAAGGTAGACAGACAGAGTTGCCGAAAGAATTTTTCCGGAATTAAGATTAGGAAATCTTATCTTGGCTTGGGTTCGACAAGAAATTATTACGACTCATTTGTTCCTGCCTTCAATCTTACCCTTGGGAAATGTTTCTACGGGTTAAATGGCTAGGCCTGCCTTGACCTGAGCATTTCGTTCGCTTTTTTTTTCGTATTCATGATTTATTGGCTTGTATAGTTTAAGATTTGGTCTCTGTCTTGAAAGTTTTCGGAATTAATTTTGACAAAATTAATCCCATTACCCTAAAAACCTAATTTTTGACCTTTGAAGTACTAAATTTTCATTTTGTCTTTGCTTTTTTACAGGGTCAGCGGGCCTTGGCATGCCCCAGGATTACTTGAATTTGGCTGCCTCTGGATTTTGCCCAAGAACACTAGGTGATTTACACCCAGCGTCAACGCTCAACTGCTCAACAGCTGAACTCGCCTTTGCCTTTGACAGTAAGCAGTTGATATATTAATCCTTTATTGTAGACGCGCACTACGTAATGAATTATGAATAGGGAAGGATAATAGATTTTGTTAAGGTTTTAAAAGAGGAGGAAAATTTTGATGTGTAATATTTTATGAGCTTAACTCTAATGTAATGTATCCCATTTCAATGCAAGGATTGATCTCAGGGAGCGGTGCGGAACCAAGAATGTGAAAAGGTTACGTACGGTACGGGATCCTCCATTGAATAGTGTGGTAATAAGTGACTAAATAAATACAAATACTAAAGCCGAGCTGTGAAGGATTATCCTGTTAAAAGTAAACTGGTCGGGCGGATGAGCGGACGTCTGATTTTACCAGTCATTGTTATTCTGAATGTGTTCGGCCCACCGTTCACATTCATTTTGCAAATGTGCTGACAGATTTCTAGTCGTTTCGTTTTCCTGGGTCATTGAGTTATAATGTGGAAATTAAACCGGCACGTCGGATGAAATTATTATTTTTCATCTAAATATGTAAATTTTCATGCAGTTTGAATGCAAAGGTATTTTCGTCTATTATGTGATCATGATTATTAAGGATTTATTTATGTTGACTTACAGACGCTCGTTTCACAAGTCCAAGAGCTTCCCAAGGTGTGAATCGACAAGGAAGAAAAAGAGCCTCATCCTGCTCACCCGGTGAATCCCTGAACCTTGATATAAATTCCATGATACGTTTTTCCCCGAATTCATTTTTATCTCTTGCAAGTGGATCTCGTGGCTCTAGTGGAACTAGTGGATCATTTGGACACACTGTCGGTCAGTTACCTTTCAAAAACTATTTATTTTTTCAATCAACAAAAAAAGTGTTATTAAAATTTCTGTGTGTTAATTAAATCCTTAAAGAGGCATGACATTCCCTCGTCGGAAAAGATTTAATGAAAAGGATTAGAAGGATTAAGAATTTGCACAATAAAAATGTGCTCAAACAACAAGTGGTAGCTACACCTGCTGCTGGCTGCTGCTGTGATACATTTGTGATTTTATCAAAGGTGCTTGGTTGATGTGATTAGAAGATAGAGATGAATTTTGCACGGCATGGCTGCCTCGATAAAAGTCTACCTTCTCTCATCGCTTCTTTTGACTAATTTTCACGGTAGCATGAGTCTATGGTTCAGCTAGCTAACTGCTTTTCGGCTCTTTGGTTCTACTTAAGCTTTAAGCAGCCAAAGCAGCACGGAACGGGCTGGGCCGTTTTTTCTCCAATTTTCTTCCGATACTTGTTTTTTTATGCCGACCATCTCATTGCTCCCGAATTAATTCCTAAGATAGGATCCATTGTTAGTGCATAATTTGAGTATGCGTGAACTTTTGTACAAAGTACGCGTACGGGCACATGACATGACCGAAGGGTAAAAGCTTTGAAGAGATGAAACTGATTATCTTAGTCGGAAAAGACCTAGGGCCATGCCATGCCATAAAATCATCTGTGATTAAATGCGTGCATGTTGAATCGGCGGCTGAATGAAAAAGAATTTTATAAAAANGATGAAACTGATTATCTTAGTCGGAAAAGACCTAGGGCCATGCCATGCCATAAAATCATCTGTGATTAAATGCGTGCATGTTGAATCGGCGGCTGAATGAAAAAGAATTTTATAAAAATCTTGACTCTATTTTTTACTTTATCACAAAGGATCACTTTGGATGGGTAATATTAATAGAGTAGAAATAATAAAATCTTGCCTAGGCTGGGATGAGTTCAAAAAACCGAGTCGCTCGGTAAAAAGTCAAAAGGGAAAAAAAGATTTGCGCACTCCATGCAGCGTGTTGTGATTGTGAAGGCCCAATGGGATTGAATTTCTTTCATTGGATTGGAATTTTTACGAGGAAAGTATTTTTTAGACATTAGCAGCAGCAGCAGTAGCTGAAAATTGAGTGAATGTGAATGGGATCTTTTAGTTTATCTTTAGAGCAGAAAATGTGTTCACACCGGTGGGTGAGCTTCCTGTTGAGCAGCAATTCCTTGAATCATAATTAGAATAAAAAAGAATTTGGATTCATTGCCCTCTTGAGAAACAAATGCGACAACAGTAAACAATTTCGTCCGTCCAAAATGAATTGCATATTAGTTTTTCTTTTGAGCCGGTGGAAATAAAGAGGCTAAAAAAGATCCAGTCCATATTTGGCGTGTTATTTTTATTTTGTTTTTGTAACATGGCCGCGCCGGCTTCAAAAAAGATCCAGTCCATATTTGGCGTGTTATTTTTATTTTGTTTTTGTAACATGGCCGGCTTCGTTGAGAGTTGATATCATAAAAGACGGGCGGAATAAAGTGATTAAGATTTTATGATGTTAAGGGGTTGAATTGACGGACGAGTGAGAAATACAGATGAGGGAATTTGTTACTAGCTTTGTTTTGCCTTTGTTGCTTCTGTCTAGTTTTTATGATCGTAAATTCGAAAGAAGACCGGCTGCTGGTTGAATTTATAATTTTTTGGTATAAAGGATTTTTATCCGAATGTTCATGGCACGAGGAAGGATTTGAAGAGTTGAGCGGAAGAAGTGGGAGGGGATCCTTGCAATTTTATGATGTTTATGTTTTCCGTTTCAACAAATTGTGTTTCATCTGATTTTCTGCACTGCAGTCTGGAGTTCATTATGCTTGCCTAGGCCCAGGTTGCTTATTTTCTGAAGGAAAGAAGACAGGCACGCAGCTTTTAATTATTTTTTTAATTTCTGGAAATGAAATAACACGCGAATTGCTTTGCTAGGATTAGAAATGGTTAAATAGGAGTAAGAAACAAAAAACCTTTGCGTTTGCAAACGCAAAGCTTTGAATTGAATGAAAAGTCATGAATCATAATAAGTTGTAAGGGTGAACCTTGGAAAGTATTTGAACGAAGTGAGCCAACGATTGGAAGGACTGACTGAGCTTCTTCAGTGTTCAATGAATTGGATTTTATGTGAAGTTGGGTTGGCTGAGCATGCATGATTGTTGGATGAGAGTCTGGAAAGGTGTGAGGGGAATTAATTGAATCTACTGAGTCATTGCGACTCAAACAGTAGCCGCCGCTAACACCTTTCTCCGTATTTATTTCATCTCACTTCTTTTTTAACCATAACTGGAGGCAAACTCTAAGAATAAGAGAGCTGAGCTTGAGCTTGAGCTTCTTTTTGAATTCTTGAAAGCAGCAAAGACCTTTTTTTAAAACGACGAAAGATGTCTAGGTCTTTGTCACGGTTGGCTGGACCGAGAGACTGGATCTCCTGATGTGATGGTATTTCTAGCCTAAAAAATGTTGACGTTGGCTAGAGGCATTTTGTATCAGTGATTAATAAGGGGTTTATATTGAAATTAATTCATTAGTATCAAATTCTCATTTCTCTTTGTTTAGATAATTAATTTTTGTGTTTTTTTATTGCTGCAGGTTATTATTTGGACAATTCAGGTGCAATCTGTCCAGCATTTAGTGTTCCACCAGGAGTTTCACCAAGTTTTGGTGGAAGTATTCAACAATTACAAGCTCATTTGATGAGAAGTGGCGGCCCTTTGGCTGGCTCTCTGCCTGGTTCACCCTTTTACCCTCACCCAGGACTTTTGCACGGATCTCCATTCTCAGGACCTCACCAGTCTCTCTACATGCCCTCTCTTCAGCACTCATTTAGTGTGAGTAAACAAGACGTGAGTTGGAGTTGGACCTTGTTATGTTATGTGATGGATGAATGAAAAAAGGAAAAGTTGAATGATGGATGGATGAATTGACACTTTCTTCTTGTTGTCCAGTCATTCTGAATATTTTCATAATTTTACAGGGTGAAATGACACCGAAAGCTTCCCCAGGAGTTGGAGCTGTGAGTAGTACAATGGACGTTGACGAATCACCTGGAAGTGGATCACGAAGACCTGGGAGAATTCGTCGTGAGGCAGCTACTACGACATCCTGTACAAATGGTGACGATCGTGGTGAATGTGATGGGATGAAGGATGAGCCTGCCGATTTCTATGAAACCAATTGTTATTGGGCTGATTGTGGCATTGAATTCTCAAGTCAGGATGAACTTGTCAAGGTATGTGACCCGGTTTTATTTTATTTTATTGGTTTTCAAGGATAACTCTATTTTCTTCATAATTTCAGCACATAAATTCTGACCATATTCATGCAAACAAGAAATCCTTCGTTTGCCGATGGAAAGAATGCTCAAGGGAAGAAAAACCTTTCAAAGCTCAATACATGTTGGTCGTACACATGAGACGTCATACGGGAGAGAAACCTCATAAATGCACTGTGAGTACTTTTTTCCTTGCATTTCACTTGTTTTAAAATACTTCCATGCAGAATGTAGAGTGGATTACTCTGGCAGTAAATTATTTTCTTCGGATATTTGGTTAGCCGTGCCCAAGAGCAGAGCAGAGCATAAAAAAATACCCGCATGCCGACAGAGTTAAAATACAGTGGCAATTACTCATTGGCTCCCGTTAATCATGATTCCCTTTGGCATCCAAATACTTATCGCATCTCTTGTCGAATCGCTTCATTTATTCTCGTGCTTCTCAATCAATTTCTAAGTTTCGCCAAGGCTATTTGTTTGAAGTCATAGTCAGGATTGTGTATTCCTGATGAAAATTTCCAATTTTTCAAAATTCCATGTAAAAAATATTATGATAAAAGAGATATGAAAATATGGAAAATATAGTTTGTGTTTTACCTGCAGTGGTTTATAATTTTTGTTTACGAGTTAAACACATTCACTTCGTGAAGGATTCGTTCATAGTGAGCATCAACTAATAATTATCCTGGGGAATGATGATGATTCATGATGGTGTGACGGGATAATGTGCGGTGCAGGTAGCTAATTTGTACGGATGGACAGAGAGATCCTTAATTTGATGACTGTCCGTCCGTCGTCGTGCTAGTATTAGGATAATTGTAGTGTCTCGCTCAAAGCCATACAACTCAGCGACAACACGACAATGCAATGCAATGGAGGAAAAATGCTCTGTAATTTTTGTTAGGGAATTTATTGTGATTGTGAGTGAATTGCTCATTGGGAACATTTTATTGCGCCTGTTCTGAATGATTTAGTAGAAGTACTCTTGTAAATTCTGTAGTAGTAAGTTTGGACTTCATAAAATTTAATTAACGCTTATTTTATTTTTTGCAGTTTGAACGTTGCAATAAAGCCTACTCTCGACTTGAAAATTTGAAAACTCATTTGAGATCCCATACGGGTGAAAAACCATATATGTGCGAATTTCCTGGTTGTACAAAAGCTTTTAGCAATGCATTCAGATCGAGCCAAGCATCAAAATAGAACTCATTCAAATGAGGTAAATTTTCGAACGCCTTTACTTTTGCGTATATAATCTTGAACTAAAATTCCTATTTTAATTGCCTTGCCCAGAAACCGTACATTTGCCGAGCCCCTGACTGCACAAAGCGTTATACAGATCCAAGCTCTCTGAGAAAGCATGTAAAAACTGTGCATGGTGCCGATTTTTACATGAAAAAGAAACACAAAGGGAATGATCATCCGGATCATTTGGATCATCTTGGAAGGGATGGTCACCGCTCAATGAATCCAGGCTCTAACGATGGATCTCCAAGAAGTGAGGATATGGGAACAAAATCTGGGAGCCCTAGTAGTCCTAGTATTAAATCAGAGGTAATTGGAAATAGTAATTTTGATAGATTCAATGTAATAATATTTGTTTTGTATTTTTATGGCAGGATCCAAGTTCTCCTTTCCAACGAAGCCCTGGTGGTGATTCTACTGGGACTGAAATGAACGGTACTGGTCCAAGTGACGATCCAATCAGTGATAGCAATGTCAGTACAACAAATGAACTCTCAAATGGTCCATTTGAAGGAAGAATTAAAACTATTCCTGATTGGGAGTTGAAAGAAGAGGAGGAAGAAGTTGAGTCTTTGGCTGAATTCCCAGAAATGTTTCTTGCAATCCCAGTTAATGGAATGGACGATGATGGTGGATCTCCTATGCATAATGGAGATAATAGCCGAAATAGATTTCGTCTTGGGTCCAAACAGTCTTATCCAACGTCTTTCGCAAGTTCTAATGGTAAAGTTATTCAATTTAAAAAAAATTGTATCTTGAAGTTTTAATGTAATATTTTTATAAATTATAGTTATGCGAAGAGGCTTTGGAATTGACAATCTTAACCGAGGGATAAATGATCTCAAAATGGGAAGTGGATGTTCATCCGATCCTCCGCTTTACCCAAATACTCAACAAAGGAGAGACCCCATTTCTGACCTTTCACCTCGAATCCCACCAATGACCATGGTAAGTCCAAAAATCATCGGCTTTTTTTACTTGAATTAGTTTTTCATTGAATTTTTTTAAATTCTTCAGACGATTACAACTCCACAAATCCAAGGAACGACGAGTCGTCGTGATAGTGGGATTTCAACGCTGAGCTATCACAGTAGTCGACCATCAGATGGACAAGCTAGTCGACGAAGTAGTAATTTTTCCCAAATCTCAAATCCACAAGGAGCCCCTCCAAGTGAACAAGAACCTTATGATTCTGCATCTGCAGATGTTTCTCCTGGAAGTTCTCGTCGGTCCAGTGTTGTGGCTGGAAGTGTGAATGAACTCAATAATTCAACTTCGACACTTCGTTCTAATAATTTTGCATCTGCAGTCTATCGACGAGTTGCTCTCAACAAATCTTATACTACTGAATGTGATATGAATAATTCCAATTCCAATATGATGACGATGGGTCAAAACATTCATATGATGGACCAACCACAGATGACCAATTTCTTTCGTCCTGTTAATGTATCTCAAGAAGGGAGAAGAAGTTCGGATCCATGCAGTAGTCGATCCTCATTACCTCATAATAATTACCAAGGACGGCAATTCAATTATTATCAAGCACCTAAAATCCCAACGCCTGTTAATGGCAATTGTCCAAATCCAACTAGTGCTGCTGCCCCAGTGGCATCACAAATTCAGAGCAGTTTGGAATTTGATAGTGGAGATTTAATTATCCCAGATGAGATGCAAAATTATATTATGGAATCCCGTGCTAATGGTCAAGGGCAAGGGCAAGGAAATCCTCAATATCAAAATGGAGCACGACGAAATATGATGTACTTTGGAAATGGGTCTCATCGTCCATCGACTTGTCCTCCAGTCTCAGTCTCAAATGCCAATGCCGTCCTTCCCCCTCCTCCTCCTTATAATCAAGCTATTTCGATCACAAATCAACAAAGCAGCAGTAATTCATCTGCTAATTGCTTCAATCCAAGGGTTCAAAATCCTTATACGAATACGAATGGGAATTCTAACCCAGGTTTTTATAATAATAGCCCTGGCCCTGACTACGTCCAGGGTAACAACAACAATGTGCCAATGCCCAGTCCTTACTCTAATCATTGCAATAGTCCTTCTTCCTATTCTGCAATGAGTCCTCAATCTGTGTACAGTAGCAGTCAACCCATGACACCGCGAAGACCAAATTCCCAGAGACAGTCGCAGCAACAGCAAATGATTCATTCTCCAATGTCTGTGCAATCAAATTGTAGAAGTCCTATGTCTGTCCAAAGCTCTGAGACGACTCAACTCTGTAATCCACAATTCGGACAACAGCAACAAAATGGATTTCCATATTCCCAACCACAAACTATGCCAATTCCACCTCAACAGCAATATCAATCGACTTATCAAAATTGCTATGGTGGTAATGCTAATCCCGCCATCGTGAATAATTTACCCCCACCGACTTACACTACTAATGGAAGTATTGAGAGCGAATCCCAGTATACGAGCAGTGTGAATGCTTACCAGCAACATGGTCCAGTTCAAAATGGTTATCATCCCACAGTGCCAAATTCGAGAGGATGGGGGTCAACCTTACCCGGCTCAATATAACCACAATGGTTACCCTTGCAATAATTCAAATCAGCAGCAGAGTAACGGAAACTACAATCAAGGGCGGCCCCAACAAATGCAATTTCAATCCCAAAGGCAGCAGCAGCCACAACAACCCTTCTGGGGTAATCGCCAGCAGCAGCCGCAGCAACAAATGCCTCATCCCCAGCAGCAGCAAGTGCACCCGAATCAAATGAGAAATGGATATTGGCATCCACCCAAAGTATCACAGTATGGCGGAAGTGGAACTCTCAATAATCAAATGACATCCAGTTGGAATTCTCAGTACCACTGCAACAATATCCCTGGAAATTTTACTGGAGGTCAATTTGGCCCACAAAGACCACATAACCATCGAGATGGGTGTAAATCTTGTGGAAATGGCAATGGTGGAAATCAATCAGAAATCCAATGTCGTAATGTGACGAGTCAAAGTCGTAGTAGTAGTGGACAAAATGGCCAAGGAGCTCAATCCAACAGTCCAATGTCTATCCCTGGGAGTACGAGCTCAAAAACATCCAGAAATGGAACCCCTGCCCCAATCCCTGTAGTTTCCCAAAGGACTTTGGAATATGTTCTTCATCAGCAAGAATTTCAAGCAAAACAGAGGACATTGCAAGAAACTCATCCTTTGTCACCAGACAGTACGACAGATGGGAATAAACGAGGAGGAATTAAAAACAATGTACAGAAAAATTCGACGAAACAACAAATTCCTCAGCAGCAGTCATTCGCAGGGCCACAAAGGGGAGTGCAATCAAATTTGGGACTTAATAATTTACAGACGCCGAATTCGTTACAACCCTTGGGTGAAGAAAATCGGTTTTTAGCCATGCAACAACACCAAATGAATAATCATCCCATCAATAATAATTGTAATGGAATGATTCGCCCTCATGTGAATAATATTTCAAGACCTTAAGTCAAAAATGAACGGACCAAGTGCTCTCTCTTAAGAAATGCGTAATTTAAGTGCTCAATTGTCAAAAGGAATGATGAAAATGACATGCAACTTCTTGCCTTACTTTTGTAACAAAGTCTACTTACTATAGTACAACGTGCGTAAAAGTATTTAAAATGGATACAATTTAACTCTAAATGTTTATTTTAATTGAGTTGTGATATTAACGTGAGTATTTGAAATGTATTGTGTTTGACTAGAATTTGTGTAATTAAGTGTCTTGGAATTGACTTGTGTTGTGTCTTAAATTATTGTACTTGTATTTCTTGACTTGGTGTTGTATGGTTCGAATTATCAATTTTTGTTAATTAATTGTAAACTAATAGGAAATTGTACTTTTTCGTAAATGTTTACAATGCAATATTATATGAGAAATGTCCATTTGTATTTAACGTTAAATGTTTATTGCAACGATCCCAGTTTTTGTTAGTAAGTATTCTTTGGTTGTGCATTTCATTTTTTCTGTTTATGGTTCAAATGTTCATTACGTTTATTTCTGTTTGTGTAGAGGATAACTAGCAGTAGTGTGAAGTGGAAACAAAATGTAATAATTTATGTAGCTTAGTTTAGAAAGACTCGTTTAAAACTGCGTTGAAAGTTTTTGTATTTGATTTATTCATTTTTATTTTGTAACTTTTGTCAAAACACGAACTTGGACTTGAAGAAAAGAAGAAAATTAATAAAAGATAATTTGAATAAATTTTTGTTGGCTATTTTGAAATTTTAAGAATTAATTACTATCTCAATATTGTTAAATGTGCATTACTGAATTACAAGTTACAACGCATTTAGTCTAAAAGCTAGCCTGCTTAGAATAAAAAACGAAAACCAAATGAATTAATTTTACGAATTTATTAATTCACACCAAATTTTGAACAATTTAAGCTAAATACCATTCAAATGTTTCACAATTCATAAAATTTACTATATTGAAGTCCAGATTGGAATGGACATTATTGTGGACAAGAATGGAATTGAGGTCCAACGTCCACTGCGTGTTGGTCCAATTCCAATAAAAATATCGGGCTCGAAATCCTAGTGCTTGGATTGGGTCCGATTGTCCATCCATGGGTCTGCGTCTTCCATCCCAAGTAAACTCCCAACTTCATCTGCCACCGGCTGACCTTAATGGTCGTGTCATTCTTGAGCCTGATGATTCCAATCCGCATTGAGGATTCACTTTAGTGTGTGTCAAGACTAGAGGATCCAAAATGACGTCTTGGAAATCCAGATTTTCTGGAGTGGTGGTGATGAAAATGAGAGTCCGGGAAACTTCACTCGGGTTCTTTTGTCATAATCGGGTAAATGTCAGTCACACATCAAGGGCATCTTGATCTTCCAAATGCGGGGTCCAGCTACTACCGCTGCCCTGATTTCTGGGTTCTTCTGTCCAATCCAAATCTCCATCCTCGGGCGATTTCTGGGCCTTGGGTTTCGCCTTGACTCCAAGGACTGTCCATGGGCACCGAAGATGCTTTAGTCCCTGCCAAAAACCATCGCATCAACAATGACCCATGGAAGTCTGGATTTGCTGGACCGGATTGGAGATTGGTTAAATCTTGATATTTGTCATATCCGGGGGGTATCGTCATATTTGGGAAGGATCTTCCACCTCAAGCCTTAAGGATCTGATCAAGAAACATGGATTAAAACTCAATTCTTGGGGTAAAATGGTTTTGACTGAAAATTCTGTCCCAAAATACCTTATTCGGCGAGGTGAAAATCCTGGAGGAGATTTTCTCACTTTTCCTGATTTCGGCAATCGGTAGAACTGACCTAGGGATGAGGAGCGACTCTTCGCAATTGCCTGTTTCGCCACATTTGCCGAAAGTTGGCCATAGACCAAAATCTATGCCTTGGAGG
>WJEZ01003169.1:0-11437 GCA_009869925.1 Thalassaphorura encarpata
CATGGTCCACTTGCTTACATTCCATTCACAGCATTTCTCATGTGGTTTGCTGTATCAACATGTGTTGTCGGTGCATTAATTTATATGGGATTTGCACTTCCTATTATTTTTGTACTCATGGATTTGGTCAAAGCTTTGCGGTAAGAAATAAGTCAATGAATGACCTAACTGATATTGATAATTTTAGGTATTTTGTAGGTATACTGAAAAGGGTTCATATTTTCATTCTCATAAGAATTGGATCACTCATTATCGCTCTATTCAATTACTCATCACTCAAGTGAACGGTGTCGTGAGAGAAGTTTTGATGCCAGTCGTCACTTCTGGACTGCTGACTGCAATCGTCATTTTGAATTATATTCTAATCGCTGTTGATTTGAGTATTGTAATATTTGCTTATTTACTTCTTCTCAATGTTATTCTCATTGGACTTTTTGTTTTGATCTATAATCGGGCAACAAATATTCTCCAGCTTTGCAACGTTGTCCTTGGATTGAGAAAGGCTCAGCCTCAGGCGTCAAAATTTTGTCAAAAGGATCTTGCTGGATTATCAAAAATAACAGTTGGAATAGGATCAGTTCATTATTTAGACGAACAAACCAGGCTCATAGCATTTAGTGCTGTTCAGGATTGGACGCTCAATCTATTAATTACTTCGAAGTAAATATTAATTAGGTTTTATTTAATAAATCTAGCTATTTCAAATTTAAAAGTATCAGATCTTCATAACCTTTTATGTTTTGTAAACAGTCTGAATGATTTTTATACTTTTCTACAGTAGTTTGAAATTTCTTTACAAAGTTGTCGACAAAATTGTCCTTAGAAATATCAACACTGTAAACAATTTGAAATATCCCTCTGTGTAACCGTTCCAACGTTGTACGCATTTGAAACGTTTTCCCCGTTCCATGCAAAATTTCTATGCTACAAAAGTACAAACAAAAGTCATTTTCACCAAATACACGCCAGAGCATTGGGCTTACCCTTTAGCACGTGTTTGGTGAAAAATGACTTTTGTTCAAAGCAGTCGAATGAGGTATTAAAATTTGCAGAAAAATAATGGGAACGTGATGTAGTATTTGATTTTTATGAATTTTGATGTTGCCCTATACCATACCTGTAGACGACAAAAACACCTCGAAATGCAAAATGGAAAAATCAACATGGGATTTAACCCACAAAAAATTAACTTTCAAAGGGGAGAGAGAGACTATAGGGAAAAATTTTTTCAAAATAAACATTTCTTGAAATTTGACCTTTGACCTCGCAGAGCTAATACTCCGTATTTGACCATTCCTCAGGAAGGTCTTCAAGCTCTGATATGTCTCGGGCCAAAAGCCGGTGAACACCTCAAGTGGTTACCTTGTAAGTTGTAAAATTCTTTTTTCTGTTTATAAAGTACGATATGTTAAAATTTTTTGACTGATCCCACAAAACAATTAAAATCAAAAATCCATCTTCTGCGCAATGATCAAGGAAAAAGTCAAGCTAATTTTCAAGCTAAACAATCGATATTTAATTACATCAGTAAAAATCCCATAGAATGTAAGATTGACACAATGATGAAATGTCTCATATCATAAAGTGGCCGTTATGTTTTTCTAATATTAATAATTTATGAACGTTTTCCATTTATGGTCCTTGAGGAAATCTTAAAGGCATGCAGCACGCATCCTTCGTGACCAATATTTTGTACCCTACCCAGACGAAAATTTACACACCAATGAAATATTTTGATACTTTCTTCTATCCATTCGTTTTCTTTCAGATCAGTAAGACTTCGTAGCAGCCAACTATTGTCATTATTTCACCCCAGTTCTAAATTTTCACCATAACATGCCTTCTCTCGTATACTTTGAACTATTTTTCATCTTGTTAAAATGTTTTGAATGTTCATATGTTAATTTTGAAAGTCCTGAAGAATTTTTAGACTTCAATCTCTACTTTTACCCTTACAAGAATTGCTTAAAAGAACTCGTCATTCTCAACAATAGTGCTAACAATTTCAACCGCTTCGATTCTGATTTAGTCAGACCTTTATACCCTGTTATCATAAAAACAGAAAAAAACCTTCACTCGACAAGACAGATACAAGCCAATGATATTTTGAATCAAATGTATTCCTTCACACGTCTATTGTGGCGATCACATAATTGTTCAGCCATATTTGTGAATGTACCCAACAACATTTCAACGGAAAGACTCCGCAAGTTAATGAGAGATCACTTGTCAGATTATTCTGCTGTAAATATATACAACAAATCGGACAAGTTTTCAGACGTAGTGAAATATTCATCTCAAATGTATACAAATTTTATTTTTCAAAATGACGAAATGAAGTCACCAGTTGAAGCGACTATATGTAAAGAGTTTGACACACTTCAAACTCCGCGTGCATCAAGATTTCATAAATTTTATTTCCACAGCCTCGTTGACAATATTGGAACAATTGGAATTATTTGCAAGTCGTTTGGGACTCTTACAAACAAATATTACAATGTTGAAATTCCTTGGGAAAAAACTTCGATCGAAATTCTGGACAAGATATACCGAACAGCCATTGTGAAATTGGCAAGTGAATTTTCTTTTGAATTTATGGACCCAGAGGTAAGAAAATGTTCTGAAGATCGGGTTTGGTCGCCAATGAAATATTTCAACCAGCTCAATGAAAATATGACAAGTGATATAAAATTAGAACATTTGTCATTTATATCATTACTACTGGATGGATTTCCTAATTCCACAATTTATCACCATGGGTTCAATGCAATTACGAAAGGTAGAACCTACTGTTTCTTAGGATTCCCAAAGGCAAAAATAAACGCAAGGCTTAAATACCCAAGTAAATCAAGATTGGGCTCATATTTTAAAAAAACTAAAACTATCAGCTACAATTTTCTGACTTGTGATGGAATGCAAGAATCAAGAGCGGATCTCATTCTACGCATTTGTGAAACCGTTTCAACCAACTCTTTGGATTTCTTTGCTCATTTCGAACATTGTTATCGCAATCTTCTTTTACTTTCTTTTTCATTAAAAAAATATGGAAAACAGACCTAATCATTTTCTTCATTTGCCAGCACTACTTGAACAAGGAATGTGCTTTCCATTGGATGAAAAATATCACTTCAAACAGTTGACCTTTGTTCTTGTCCCATTTCTACTGGCAACGATTGTAGTTACAAATGATTACAAGGGCGTTGTAGTTGAAGATCTTACTGTTCCGACCCCGCCGAAAAAGATTGACAATTTTCAAGAACTAGCGTCTAAGAATTATCGTTTATTCACTCCACTCAGATGCTGATTACGTATTTCAGAGGGTTGATTGTGATTTGGAGAGTTTAAATTTTTTGTCTCGAGGAATTGGTCAAAATTGTACTTTGGTAACAAAATTTCGAACACATTTTGCCGAATCCTTGAAATTCTATAGCGAACTAGTTACATCAAGCGCAGTTATGTACAGGAAATTATACCGTAAGGTTAATAACCCCCAAAATTTTAATGATAGGGAACCAGACGTTCTGAAATCGAATGAGGTTGCATTTGTAGCAGATACTTCAGAACTGGACATATTTTATCGACTCCGCAAGTTTGACAAACCAGGGAATTTTAAAATGTATAAGGAAACAGAAAGAGGTTTTATGGCCTCTGACATTGGTCTCGAACTTGACCTGGTGGAACAATCTGGTGAAATTTTTAAAGAACGACTTCTGCGATTGGTTGGTTCAGGCTTGTTTAAAAAATGGCGTCTAATCCTGCGAGAAAGGGAATTGATAAAATATCGCCGAAAAGCTCTAACGCATTTTAATAATTGCGGTATAAAAGGGAAAGTCGTACCGCTAGGACTAAAATCATCAAGTATTATTGCAGTTTTCTACATATTTTTAATATGCATAGCATTAAGTATAGTTAGTGTATTTATCGAAAATCACAACAGAATTCGTGCATTTTTAGTAGTCCTCGCTTCAAAGATTCTCGTTCAAATTTTAAAATTTTATTCGAGTTTGAAACTCAAAATGCATACCGCATTACACATTAAATTCATGAACTTTATTTTGAAAATCCGTTCAAAATCAAATGCAAAAAATTGCTTATGTCAATATTACCACTATATTACCTATTATCAGTGTAAAATTTGATCAGCTATGCAATGGTTTGCTTTTAAAGTATATTAGGAAGTACTACAGTTAATAAAAATTGGCTTCAATGTTGGTACAACTATAGAAAATTCGAAGAATAATGTTCCCATATGTTTGTTTATTTCGGTCAATCTTTATGCCACGAGGATATCCCGTGAAAAAGCTAAGATTTATGTAAGTAAAGTAAACTAGAGCTTCTAATTGTCAATATAACTAGGAATCGTAATCCCATTGAGATTTTCAAACGAACAGCGGATTGCACTGGGACGCCAAGATTCTTCAAATATTCATCCTTTGTAAACGTTTTCGGAACAAGCTTTGGATTGACTTGGAATTTCCTTGACACATGTATCCTTCGATATCAATATTATTTCAATGCTCAGATTAACATTTGAGCCAATAAAATATCCGTGCATACTTTTATTGGATAGTCATTTGCTTTGTTTCTGCTCATTGACGGTCATTTTTTTCACAAAAAGTTACAAATTTACACAATAACATGTCAGCTTTCACCTGTTTAAAATTAGTTTTCGTCTTGTCGCAGTGGTTTGGTTGAGCTAACGCTAATACTGAGAGACTAGATCTTCTAGATTTCAATCCGTACTTCCAGCCTTTTGAAAAGTGCATAAAAGAAATCCTCAACAAAACTGCAAATGCAAGTGAGAACCCCTTCTTTGACCTGACTAAACCTTTGTCTCCCGTTCTTTTACGCACAGGAGAATAATTTCAGTTTACTTAAACTGATTTTGAAACTAAAGACACTCTAAAAAGTCCTCCTTTCATACGTCTACTATGGAGATTACATACTTGCTTTGCACTAAGTGTGAATTTCTCCAACAATGTGTCAACAGAGAGAATAAAAAACTTGTACCACTATTACTTGTCAAGGTATTCGAACACATTTGTGTACAATTACTTGGACACGAATCTAGAGTTTATAGATATTATAAGATAATTCATACCAACTTAATATTTCAAGATGAGGCAACCAAAGTACCAGTGGAGAAAATTTTCTGCAAGGAATATGAAATTCTGCAACCTGGTAGATCATTACGATTCCATAGGTTTTATTTCCACAGTGAAATTCACGGCAATAATAAGAAGGGACCAATAGGAATTATTTGTAAGTCATCTGGAACTCGTGCAAATAAATTCTACCATATTGGACGTCCATGGGAAAATACTTCGATCGAGTATCTCACTCATATATATCGAAATACAGTAGCGAAATTGGCAAGTGATTTCTGGTTTAAAGTTGTGGATCCAGAGTCAAAAAATTGCTCTGCTGAGCGGATTTGAACACCAATGAAATATTTCACAATCAACGTCAATCAAAGTGATACAAACATAATCATTTGTCAGTTTTATCCTTCCTGCTCCAAGGATTTTTAAGGTCAACAATTTTTCATCAGGGGTTCAATGCATTATCCAGAGATAGTACGCTACAAGGCTTTTAACATAACACAGGTAAGCAGTATGGTAACATGCCAACTCGCTTTTAAAGCTTAGGTAACTTGATTGGAAAAAGAAGAGAATTAGACCTATAACTGTAAACTAGAATTATATCGTTGAATTAATATCCACAATAATTTACACAATAATTTCAATGCGTATTGAAAAAGTTTACATTGCAATGAAATTAATATTTGGATAAAATCGTTGGAAATTTAATTTTTTAAAAAAATTTAATAAATTTATATGGATCCAATTTGTCCGTTTTATATTGAGAAATAATTTGCGTTATGTACAACTGATTAAACATTTAATATTGTTAGAATATCTCCTTAATTGAATCACGTATACACATAGGTATAGTATATAAACTAAATCTCTAATTTCACAGGCATAAAGCCTATCACAGGTAGAATTTTCCATGATTTAAATCTTCAATCGCGAAACTAATGATTTTATGTTTTCCCAAGTGCAAGGATGGAAAAATAAAGTGAAAATGTAAAAAAAAGTTGTATCCAAGTTTTCACATATTGAGGATAATTGAATCCTGTTTTACTTTTTTGTCCATGAATTGAAGTATTGTGTTTTAAATTCGCTTAAGTTTTTGGAGTAGTTACGAAGATTACTTAGTGATCAAATCCGGCATAGTAGCCTTTATTATCGATGTGAATTTCATATTGATCTTTCAGTTTCATTGAATAATTCAATCACATTATTATTGATATAAACTTAATCCATGGTGGAATTAGTATCCTTTCCTATAATTAGGAACATGTTCCAGCAGTAAGGTTACACATTGTTGCTCCGACACCCCCATTGCATATAGTTGTTGCAGTACCAGTACATACACATCCGGTTGCTGGAACTGCCATGGCAGTACATCTTGGTTGGCATGCTCCAGTTGTAGCTGTACAAGCTTGCCCCATTGTACAAGTTGTTGGAGCTGTACCAGCGCAGGCACAAGCTGGACCAGCCACTACCATTCCAGGTGTGCAAGCCGGAATAGCAGAGCACATCCCAGTCGTCATAGTACATAACGCTTGATTAGTTGTACCATCACAAATATTTGTTGCCGTACCAGTACAAACACAACCCGTGGCTGGAACAACCGCTGCAGTGCAATCTTGGTTGGCATGCTCCTGTAGTAGCCGTACAAGCTTGTCCCATGGTACAAGTTGATGGAGTTGTACCAGCACACATGCACGATGGAACTGTTACAACCATTCCAGGTGTGCATGCTGTAGCAGTAGCAGAGCATGTTCCAGCGGTAAGGTCGCACATAGCTTGATTTGTTGTCCCATCACAAATATTTGTTGCTGCACCAGTACATACGCATCCAGTTGCGGGTACAGCTGCTGCAGTGCATCTTGGTTGGCATGCTCCTGTAGTAGCCGTACAAGCTTGTCCCATGGTACAAGTTGATGGAGTTGTACCAGCACACATGCATGATGGAACTGTTATAACCATTCCGGGTGTGCATGCTGCAGCAGTAGCAGAGCATGTTCCAGCGGTAAGGTCACACAGAGCTTGATTTGTTGTACCATCACAAATATTTGTTGCTGTACCAGTACATACGCACCCAGTTGCTGGTACCGCTGCTGTAGTGCATCTTGGTTGACATGCTCCAGTTACAGGCGTACAAGCTTGTCCAATTGAACAAGTTGAAGGAGTAGTTCCAGGACATGTACATGTCGCCCCAGCTACAACTGCCCCTGGTGTGCAAGCAACTCCCGGGGGTCCTGGGGCAGGTGCTACAGTTGGCCGTGTAATGCCAGGAAGAGGAATCCAAGGGGAAGGTATATCTAAGAAAAAGAAACTTGAATACTCATAAAAGAATCTTGACGAAGTGGAATCTTACTAAAAAATAATCGATCCACATCATCCTCTTCGGTTGAGTTAGATGGTAAATTCTATCAAAAACATAGTTGAAGTAAATAAATATTAAGCTCCTAAATACTTCTGTTCTAGAATTTAATATATTAACCTGAGCGGCACTCGATGTAAAAAATGCGTACAAAAGGATTATAATTGCTACTTTCATAGCTAATGCAAAGAAACTTTAAGTTCTATATTTGAAGAATTCTGCCACAAATCTGTTTAGATAATTAATTTTCAAGACCGTATTTATACGCGAGTTAATCCTTAAGATACATTAGTCAGCTGAATAAACTCCAGGGAAATGAGGACCGTTATGTTTACTTAAGATTTTCAGCATATTTCAATATGTAATGCGTAGATACCGTAAACTAGGTCAAAAATATTTGTTTATCTGAACTAATAAGCTACCCAAAGAAAACTATACGATGTTTTTAGTTCCGCAATTTGTGATCGAGCTGTCCCGTCCGTCCGAGGTTTGGAGATCACAATTCTTGATCAAATCTACCAATCCCGAATCACGTTTATCGCACCTATATAATCAAGCATGCAATTTTATTGCATATTTCTTGTTAACCTTCTCATTAAATACTCATTACCGGTAGTCACTGAATCGGCTTGGTACTGTAAGATGTAAATCCACTGGTCCTGTCATAAGCAGGGTGCCAGTCTAAATTAGCCGCACGTGTATACCGCACGTCTTGCATAAGATTAACGCTAGACTGCGTTAGACTGCGTTAGCTATTACTGCGTTAGATTAACGCGCTGTCAATGACCAGCACATGCGCCAAAAATTAGCACTATCTGAGAAGTCGTTTTGACGAAGGATAAACACTTGATATTTAAAGAAAAAGCGCATCTCTATAATTAAATATTAAATTAAATTTTAAAAAACCTCTCCGAAGTACATGTACAAAATTTGCGTAACATTTTTGTATGTTGCTTTGACAGTACGTATACTTAATCCATGCATGTATCCCCACCATAATATCATTTAACCGATTCCATGACCTTGTGCTAAAAATTAACAGTATTTTGGATGTAGTTTCTAAGAAGAGGGAGTTCCTTTCCCAAACATTTCATCTAACTTTCTTTCCAACCATGAAGCATTGTTTACTCTTGGCATAACAACCATATCGTGTGGCAAACTCTTGCTTAACCCAAAAGCATATAGCGAATGCAATAGTTTGTTAATCGTATTATGCAACATAACATCTTTTGGTTCTTAGCTTACCCTCAAAATAAAATTTGAACTCTGCCGCAGCTACTATTGCTTCCATCATACCACATGCCAACGCATTGCCTTCGTACTCCGAGCCCACTACTTTCCACTGTTCCAACAACTTTTTCGTGATGTGTTCTAATCAATTCAAGTCAGAATTCCAAATATACTAGCAGCTACCCCAGCGCAAGAAGACCAAGCAAGGAAGCTTGCATTGGTTCTGTTCTCTACGCTACGCTGATAATTGCTATGTGTGAACTTTATAGTTTCTAATTTTATTTTCAGTGTTAGGTTGCTATTGCATCCAAAGCAATAAGTCAAGTATCGCATTAATTGATATAGCCTATATTTGCTATAGTTGCGCTCAGTGGGTAACATGAGCGTGATTTTTAACTCGACTAGGACCTGACAATGCAAAATGTTACGTGCTTTGGCGATTTACTCACTTTCATCAATCATCGAAGTCATCAAAAACTTTTCAAAATCAGCAGTGCTCGGAATACCCTTCTCGGAACAACAATTATAAAATATATATTAGAGATATCTAAAATAAAATATTTACTTAAGTTTTAGGTGACACATTTGTTTAGTTGGTCTTCTTGTTTGCAATGTTTGCATGATCTGAATAAAACACTTTAGCTATAACCACGTTGTAGCGGACACTTAGTTTAACCTAATTTAGCTTCAAGTAGTAATAAAAATTTTATCTAGTCAAAATCACGAGCGTAGAATGCTTTGAATTGAGAAATCGTCTTTATAAACCTTTCAAAACCGACTTCAGCCAATTGATCCAGTACAGTTCTTACTGGGTGAGACCGTCTCATGTCTATACGGTTTCTACGTAGCAAATAAAGTGGACAGTCATGAACCGAGTGATACGTTTCTAATATTTCAAACAATCAAAGTTATTGTAAAGGAACAGAACGCTGGAATGGAAATCATGTATTGGTCTCCAACCCAGAACTATCAGATGGGTAATTTGCTAAAACTTTTGTGATTTATATACATGAACTAAATACATTTTCCATGCAGAAGTAAAACCGGTTGTGTATCACGGAAATCACTTAACTGTTCCGCCAACTACAGAAAGAGTGCAATGTGTATTTGCATCAAAATATTCGTACAATTGTAACAGATGTCGGAAATCCTACTCAACAAAAGAAGGTTTAAGGAGGCACAAAGTAAAGGGCATACATAAAAGAAAAAAGTACCATAAATGCAATTTCTGTGGGAAAAGCTTACAGACTCGACCTAGTCTGTACAAGCATTTCAGAATACATGTGTCAAAAGGGTTTGGTACTTTTTGTCCTTGTTTGAAATGCGCAGAATATTTGTCTGTTTCTTCAAGTTATTAGATTTACCCTACAATGGGTTCTATACAATTTAGTTAGTTTTGGATCAGCTTAACCATACTATTCAGGCTAGGCAGTGTAAGTTTTATATTCACAAACTTGTCCTTTCAAATTTAACTGAACTGACTCCATTATCTGATTATTTGGGATAAGCCAGTTAGTGCTAGTGTGTCTCTAATTCTAACTCATATAGAATACAGAAATTTAGAAGGTATCTATAGTTCTTATCTTTACTTATGTTCAAGCTTAATCAACATCTCAAATTGGTGAAATAAAGACGGAGGTCTCAAATATTCTGTAAACTATTTTTACTGGCTAGCACTGAAACATCGCAGTTCAATTTATTTAAACTTTTTTTACAATTTTAAATGAGAACAATTATATTTACACTACATTATTAGCTGGAAAAGTTCAGCTAAATGCGAAAGGCTGGTCTGTCTGTACGCAATCTACAAGCCAAAATTCTTGACAAAATCGACTCGAATTTGAACGTTTCAATCTTTTGGCTCTCCTACGTGCTCTGTTCGACTCGTTACACACAAAGATCCTAGCACCTACATGAATTGGGATGCACCACAGGTACCTGATTGCTGATTGCAGATTTCTTTAACTGTTATAAACATCGGGGATCAACCATTACGGACTAAAGAACAAAAAAAAATCGCAGCAATTTAATGCCCATTCTTAGAAAGATGAAATATAAAGGAATTAAAGTGTTTCCGTGGAGATATCCTTTATGCTGATAGCAAGCCCTATTCCAATTGAAGACTTGTGTATAATAATATAATATATAATATATAACACGGTCCGCTCGTTCATAACAGTTAACACTGAAGAACCTGACCGAATAAAAAAAGCTCTTATCTATCAAACTGCCAAACGCGTGTGGTAGAATCTCATGAAATGAAAAAATCTCGCAATCATTAAGTGTCTTACACCAGACAGTGTCCGTTATGTTTCTCTAATACTAATAATTTATGAACGTTGTCTAAACCTGCTCACATTGACTATCATTGTCCTTGAAAAAATCTTGGAGTCATACAACATTATATGTTATATTATACACATTACTAAATTTCATTATCGCAATTTTATTTTACTTTTTTTTCCGTTCAAAAAATATGGATAATGGATCAAATCATTTGTCAAATCATCAAAACACTTGTCTGCCCTAGTTGAACAAGGCTTGTGGTATCATTCGGATGAGGAAGGTCAATTCAAGGTCAGACATTTGACCTTCGTTATTAGCTGGCAAAGCCAAGCTTATGTTTTTCTTTTGTCCGTCCGTCCGTCTGTACGCAATCTACAGGTCGCATTTATTTACCAAATCGAAAAACTCCTCGTATTTGAGCGTTTAAGTCCTTGGCTCCCCCGGTGTGCTTTGGGCGACTCGCTAG
>WJEZ01003170.1:0-11431 GCA_009869925.1 Thalassaphorura encarpata
CATGATTTGAGTATGGAATTAAAATTCAGTCTGATGGGAATCACTCCAATAATACTTTATAAATCAGGCAATTCCTCTTCATCGCTTGCATTGCTCTTATTTTGTTGCGACCTGTAAAAAATTAAAATTAGGTCACATCATGTTAATTAGTGAAAAAATGCCGACTTACGTAGATTGAATCTGAACACCATCCTGTTGAAGAACAAAGATTGGTTCCCCATCCTCTTGTTCCACCAATTCGTAAACTTCACACCCTTCCAAATCCAATTCTTCCAAATTATCTATGTTGAATTCAGAATTAATCAAATTCTGATTCTGATTTTGTGGTTGTGATTTATTTTTCCGCTGCTTTTTGGCCTGGGCTTGAGGCTTTGCTGGGTGTTTTGGTACATGTGCAATTCTTCGTTTTTTCTGGGGTGCATAATATTCTTCCTCTACTTCGACCTCTGCCATTGGAGCCCTCGTTCCTACAGACACTCCCATTGTACTATTCTTTTTTAGCAGTTCTCTCATATATTCAAGCTTGGCGAAGGACCTCTTTTTCTTAGGCTTTGTCTGACCATTCAATAATTGGTCTTTGTTTCTGCTTTTCTTTTTGCTTAAGGCTGAACATGGCCAGTATCTTCGCTTATACACATCGACAAAACCATTAGGGTCAACGACAGGGTCAGAAATAGGTTGAGGTGTGGGTCCAAATTTTGATTTTCTAGTCACATTCGATTTTGGCACATCTACAGGTTGAGGTTGAGGATTTGATACTGGATCTGGTTGTGATTCCTTGGGAGGAAATAATTTTCTCAAACTTTCTTGGAGCCAATCAATTGGAACAACATCTTGGATTATAGTGTTTGGAGCTTTTGGAATTGGTGGTACTTCGGGCTCAGGCTCAGGTTCCGGTTTTGACTTCGACTTTTTTGATTTCTTCGGTTTAGTTTGACCTTCCTCAGAATTTCCTGCCGTCTTGGCTTTTGCTTGTTGAGATCTTCTTTGGGCTGGAGTCATCATCTGAAATTTGATTTTGCCTTTTGTCTTTCCAACTGATCTAGCCTTGGCTCTCACCCTATCCGCTGCTTTATCTCTCAATTCTTTTCTTCTTGATTCTAATTTGGAAATCCTTTTTCGTTTTCTGATTACTTGTTCTGGTGGCTTGGTCTTATCAATCGTCATCCCTAGATCTTTCTCCACAATTTCCTCTACGATTTCTGACGAGGTTTTGAATAGTACGGCCAAATAATGAGAACTTAGGGATGAATTTTCTTCTAGCATACTTCGAATTTTATTAGGGAGTTCCGGGTCATCTTCAACGGTCACAGGGGGTGGAGGAGTCTGTGGTTGAATTTCCGAATCTGGGTCAGCAATAAGTTTCGCTCGTTTTCTCTGTACTTTCCTTTTGGGGGGTTCTGGGGTTTTCGATATTTTTGATTTAGAATTAGGAGTTCGTTTTAATACCTTCTTGGGCTTTGTCTTGAGTTTTGGTTTTGGTTTTTTAATCGCGATTTTCTTCTTGGGTTTAGCCTTTGCCTTGGGCTTTGGCTTCGGTTTCCATATCCGTTTCGGCTTCGTCGTATCAATCGTCAACCCAAGATCTTGCTCTGCAATTTTCTGAATATTTTTTGGGGTTGATTTAAGTAACTTGGCCAATTGATAGCTTCCTACACTAGGATCATCTTCTAAAGCTTTACGAACTGATTCTTTTAATTCTTCTGCCTTTGCCAACTTTTCCTGTTCTTTTTCAAGTCTTTTGGCTGCTAATTGTTTTTGATGCTCTGATGGTCTACGAAAACCATCCGTAAGACTCTCTGCTCCAAATTCTACATAATTATTGATAGTTGTTTTGATTGTTAGATATGAAGGAGCATCTCTTTTTCCATATATTTTTTTCCATTGTGCCTGGATGTAACGTGTAGAAACGCAGATCTGGTACCAATCCACGATTGATCTTCGCTGTTCTCCAGATAAAAATTTTGTCGCTATTTTACTAATCCGTGGGTCTTCCGGGTAAGGGTCAGGGGCAGGGTCACTATTATTACTCATTTTATAAAAATTAATTGAATACTGACAGAAGACAGACTGAGCCAACGCATGTAGAAGATTCCTGAGATCAAAATTGCAAGTGCAGAATTCAATTCTCGCTCCGTGAACACATGCAAGGATATGAGAAATTCACAAGGGAAGGTCCGCAAACGTGAAGTACAGTGCACCAATTTTAGACATTTTGACTGAATTATTTATGATTATAATTTATTACATCACAGAATAATTAAGTACGACCACACACATTCGAGCTGGACGTAATTTAAGTTTTCTGCCTTAATTACTGCTGCTAAATTGTCGGATTAAGTAACCCTGAGTAGAATAAAATTTAGTTGAGTATTTTTACGTGTAAATAAAATATTTACATTTATATCCAGGTTTTATGGTATTCTCCCCCTAAGTACACGATTTTGGAACAAGCTCAAAATTTCATAATGGTCCAACAGTTAGAAAACAAAAATTAGCAAAAGAAAAATTGATGTCGTTTTGTCAAACAGCTGAGATGAAAGGTCATAATAAATAAAATCTAATTTTCATATAACCATGAAGCATGTGTAAGTAAAGTTATTAAAGACCTGAGTATTTCATCTGAAACATAATTAGGAATTACGCTTCAGATCGTACATTGCTTTCGTCTCGCACAAGAATTTGTAATTTTGGAAAAATATTGATATTGGTTTGACGAGTTACAGATCTTTAAATTATTGTTCTGGACGCAATTTAAATTAGCCCAAGAATTTGATCATGCATTTAAGATTTGAGTTTGTATCCTTGGAAAGATTCCTTCATGGGTGGAAAAACTCCCAGAATTGGTAATTTCAGCAGGGCAGAGCGGAACTGCTCATTCACACTATGCATGTAAAATTTGAGGAGTCGGAACTAGAAAATTAAATAAAATCACGTTAATTCAAGACCAACTTTCAAAAATTTCAAACTAACTTACCGCATGATACAACTCTGGAGTCATTTGATTGGCGACTTGAGAGGCATAATCGTTCAAGAGGACATGGACGTATCTTGCTTGATTGTTAAGTTTTCTAGCTTGACCCATCATGTAAAAAACCAAAAAGATTTGAACCCCAGCTGCAAAATAATAAGCCATGGCGGAGCGCACAACACCCGGTGCTGGTTGAGGCGGTGCTTCTTCCACCGTGGCCGTAGCAGACATTGCAGCAGTTTTTCCTATTTTTCCCAAAATTCCAAAAATGCTAGCTCCAGAAAATAAAATCACTTTGAGGGCAGCAATTCCAAAAATATAAACAGAGGCAAAAATAATTTTGGCTACAGCAGAGACCAACGTAACAATCATGACCCAACAAATAAAAGCTTTCATCGTATCATTCACTATATGCAAATGATTTGAAATTTTCTTGAAACAAATTTTTATCTTGAGAAAAACTTCAAACGTGGGTGTACATCCACTGATTTGCAAAACTTCCAAATGACGAGCCAATATTTCAAACTCAGAGCTGAGAACCCAACAAAGGGCACAGTAGAGTGGGATGACCAAATTATGCATGAGGTCAATGAAATGAGTGACCCAAACTCCAGAATCACTTCGAACCCTTTCAGCCACCATATGAACCGTATGGGCAATTAAAATGGCCAAATAAACCGTGGTAAGGGCTCCTCTTGTCCCACGTTTCTTTCCATAAGTTGCCTTGGGCAATGATTCCAAGATTTCTCCACCATGTTCAATCATTCCAATTTCATCTTTTAGTTCTTGACGAGTCGTGTCAAATGAATTTATAAATGCAGCAATTTCATAGCCTTTCAGCCATCCATACAGTACTGGGATTGTGGCAGGGACTGTGCGGACCAAATCCAAAAATCCAATAGCTAAATCAGGACTCAGGACTCCAAGAATGATGATATGGTACAGAATTTTCAAAAGTGCATAAACCACATAGCCTAGCAAACTTCCGCCGATGGCAAATGTGATTATGGTCAGTAGAATAATGATTGGATGTTGACCACGAGGGTTAAAAACTAAACAGAACCATGACCCTATTGACATCTTTTTGTCCTTCCCTTTTCCTGGGGAAAGGTTCCTGGTATCTTTGCCCAAATTCGCAAAAAATAAATGGATAGGAACTCCAATCACAAGGAATGGGACGAGCACTGCACAAATTGTCCATTTCCAATAATTCACTTTTCTTTCATCCACGGGTCTGGTGGTTCTTGGAGTTTTGGCTCCAACTGTCCAATCTTCAGCATTTTCAAGATTAATCGCTTCTTTTTCCCATTGTTGCTGATCCTCTGGGATTGTCATGTTGAAATGTAATTTCTGAATTTTAATTTTTGCAGAATTTGCTAATAAAAACAACCAAGTTCTAACCAGCTGCCGACCCGAACATCGACTGCTTGTAGTTTTACTTGTTTTGTGTATAACGAGCTTATCCCATGCGTGTCGTGTCTGTGGCAGGCGATAGGGGATGTAGAAAATCTGTTTAACACTTTGCACAGGAATTTGTTGTTGCACAATTCCAAGAGTTGCCAAAAATAATTATAAACATGTGGAGTTGCCGTTGCCGATGTATTTTGCACTAGCACTGCTAAACAGTGTTCCCCCTCGTTGCCTCGTCTAGTCTCAGTCAGTCTCAACCCAAGGACAAGGTCCAGCCACACTTTTCTTCATCTACTTTTACATCTACTCAACATTTGCTAAAAAGCAAATGCTTGAGCTTGAGCTTTTTTGCTAGCACGGCAATGGCACACGTACGTCTAGTTAATGCTATATCTAAATCCTAGCCCAGGTCGCCTTACTTTGCCTTGCCTAGTTCTGGTTCATCTTGAGCTTTTAGCAAAGTAAGCAATGAGAATTTGGATCGATCGTAAAATCAAACTTACAACTAACCGTGGGTAGTGCGAAATGAGAATATGGGAAAAGGGTACGAGGTATTTACGATTATTATTTCTCGCATTCCCTTCTTTTTCTTTTATTCTGCCAAAATGTAAACTTAGAAGTAAAAGCGAAGCGAAAGAATTTATCTAATGTCTTGATGATTAGTTGAATTAGGAAACGTTCAAATTAAATTGTTACATATCAGAAGATCTAATCCAAAACATTTGGCTTTTAGCAGACAAGGTGATAAACTTGTACTTCTACGGCATGCCAAGAAAAATTGAAGTGTGTAGAAATAATTTTTCTAGTAAAAGTTAGACTCTTCACAGCATCATCATTTTACTGAAGATTTTATTGCATATCTCATTCTGCTACAATTATTAGATTTATGCCCTACTTATTTTCTCAAAATAACTAGTTTAAAAACGTGTGCGCTGAAAATGATGATAATACTCACAAGGGAGAATTTTTCGGTGTAACACTCAGAATTGACTAAATTTATTCTTCGAAGTCAGGTCGACCAGCACGATTAACACTGTAAAAGATTAGCTGCCCGTATGAACTCTGGCCTGTGCTAGGCTAGCTCAAATGTGTGATTATTCTAATGCCTGTTGTACTTACTTCGTTGTGCCTGCTTTGTTTCATTGTTTTTCATTCCTGCTTGTGCATCACATCCTATCACTGGTTCCCACTTCACTCCTCTAGAATTTTATGCATTTTGACTTGAAATTAAAGAGACCTTAGTAATTATCACTGCACTAATTTTTAGAACACAATTAACTAGAGTTTGTCTCCTCTATCCTATCCTTGTTGTGTTAGGAAAATAGACTCAACTGAGAAGAGACCTTAGTAATTATCACTGCACTAATTTTTAGAACACAATTAACTAGAGTTTGTCTCCTCTATCCTATCCATGTTGTGTTAGGAAAATAGACTCAACTGAGTCACTTTGCAAATTACTTATGAGGAATAGAATAGAACGGCAAGACTAATATTCAAGGCTGTTTCACAGACAAACCAAAACCAACTAACTTGAATTATTAGGTTTGAAAATTACGATATACAAAGCATTTGCTATAACCGTAATTCTGGTAATAACGGTTCGTAATAGTATTACTTGATACGACGAAGAAATATATTTAATGTCCCATGTATGGATTTCACTCATTGACCAGATTTTCTTCCTGTTTTCAACTCAAATGCTCAATTTTATTACACAAAATTCATAATATTTTAGGAAGAAGTCAACCAGACCTCCAAAATAATTTCAGTCTGTTCCCTTCTCAGAGCAAACGCCTATGAGTAACAATGATTTCTTTGAATCTCATGTCGAATTCATTTTTGTTCAACCTACTATTTCGGTGATTCTCTTCGTCAAGCAAGTAAACAAAAGATAAACTTCCGAATAAATACAACAGGAAGGTGAATCATTGCGAAGAGGATATTTTGGTCTAATCATAATATAGAAATCCTAGATATCTCTGCCCCATTTTGAGATATATGATTACACGGAGCCCGTCGCATCCTCCATGCTGAATTAATTTAATTTGAAAGATAAGGGAGTCTGGATTTTGATAAATGTGAGACTTGAGATGTTCATGACCCTTCCTCATTCATTTGGTCCACAGGTACAGGCCAACACAGACATAAAACTAGTATAGTTCTCATTAAATAAAAAAAAATGCCAACTTCTATTACTGTCGTAATTTGTTTGGTTTTTCTCACAATTTTGGCAAAAACATCGTACGGAAAGCCACTGGAATTCGACGAACCACATAAGAACGAGGAATTTGTCGAATTTGAAGTTCAGGAAAAGAATATTATGTAAGAATTTTTGAAAAACATTCAGATTTTTGTAAAATAATAATTTACTACACAACCCTATACGATTTAGAGACAGGAAAAAGTTTTATCTCCCAGAAGATGATTTCCTGACGATTTGCTGCTGCATTGCTTTCTTCATCGTTCTTGCGGTTATGGTTATTTTTGGGCTAATTTTTTACAATGAGGCTAAGGAGTTCAAAGGTGAACCAGTTAGGCATTTGACCTAATATTTCTAGCATGTTTGTTAGGAAACAAATTCTTGATCAAAATATTATCATTGCACTTGACAGACAAAAAGAAGCAGCAGCAGAATTTGAATTCATTCCTTAAAATGTCTGATAATCGTACTTTTCCCTGCTCAACACATGGAAAACCATTTAGCAGCCGAAGAAATAGTATAGAGATGACGTCATCGAAATGTAAGCATGATTTTTACTTTTTTTGTCTACAGATGCAAATTAAATGATAATGATAATTTTTATTGATTTTTCAGTGGAGACGATTCCAGAGTTGGTGGTTGATGAAAATTGCTGATGTTACGAGGACCCTCCTACGCTGTTATCATGTTAAATTTGTTATTTTTAGTCTATTTTGAATTTATACGTAAGTCAAGTTAAATTAGATGTAAAATTAAAGCATTGGAAATAAAAATCACTATGTTCATGTCCCATTTCATTTGACGAATTATTAATCAAATCGAGTGAACGTAGCGGACAAGAATAGTGAGCGAGCGTCTTCCTTTCTCTGATTCTAATTTTAATAAGCACAAGAAAAAAATAAAATCTTGAGTCATACATCGTACAGGCCAAGCTCAACTTGCCGGCTCGACTCGGCTAAATACTAAACCCAGGTTTAATGCCCAAGCCAAGCCAAGACGTTTAGTTTAGTTTAACGAGGTCAGTGTGCATGTGAGTGTGAATGTCTCCTGCGTATGAGTCAGGATTATAAACGAACTTGAAAACAACAAATCATTTGATTATCTATCTTTGCCTTGGCTCCTCTAGTCTCTAGTCTCGTCCTGTGTTTTCTTCCCGTGCGTGCGTATTTCATTCCTGTGCTGCGTTGTTAAGTTTTGAATTCAGTTCCTATCAAAAAATGCAGAAATTTTTCATTTGGATCTCAATTTTTGCTACTGGGGTCAGCAGCGTCTACGGATCTTCAAACGGGACTAAGACGTAAGATTAAATTGATTTCTACTTATACCGGGGACTACGTAATAATAAATTATTTCCGGTACGTACAGATTGAGCGAAAAATTAAATGATGGAGCCGCTGAAGTAGCAAATCTGAGCCCAATTGCTTTCACTTTGATAATTGGTCCAGTCATTGTCACATTTGTCCTTGGAATTATTTGCTACTGTGTTTGCTGCAAGGTTAGAAAAATTGCTCGGGATCGGACAACGGATTTTGCTGGCATTACAGGTTAGGGTTCATTTCATTCCATTTTTTCTTATAGCTCTAAAAATTATTTGATATTCTATGTGTGTTTTAGTTCTGAAGGCCCCACCTGGACAACCGGCTCCAATTCCATTGACTGGGATGGTCAATCAGCATGGTGGTCGTGGATGCAATCCGGCATTTCCAAAATTGGTACCTGCCCCAACGTTTGCGACAAAAAATATGTAAGGACAAGGACAATGTTCAATTTTCAATCATTTTCATACTACTAAAATTCAAAACTTAATTACAGGACCCGTTAAATATCTTCGTCGTCTCATTCATTTTGATCGTCTTTCATTTCGCCAGGAGCTAAAGACAACAGCACCAAAAATGTTACCATATTAAAATTCAACCCGTTTCACGGCCTCCAATATCTCAACTAAGGAACGCCAAGCCATGCCATGCAATGCTGAAGCTAAAAGACTTAAAAAGAGTGCCATGTATGTAATGTATTCAATTATTTATTTTATTTAAGAAGTCTTATGTTTATAAATCTACGAGCAATGCAAAGCGTACTAGGAAAATTTGATAAAGTTTAAATTTCCTAAGATGATTATTTTTCAACCATTGGACAATGAATAAAAAAGAGAATCGAGTAAAATTTCTTGTGGTTGTGTGTGAGTGAGTTTTCCTGTCATAAAATGATGATTTTGAGTTGACATAAAATAAATTCAAGGACTAAGTATGTTTATATGTCAGGAGCACCAATCCCAGGTGCCAAGTAGGCAAAATAGAATTGTAAAAATCTCTACCTACCATTGCCAATTGCCACTGTCTAAAATCCACAACCACATAAATTCAATTCAAACCGTAAGTAAGTAATAAATTGAAGGTAAACCGGTCGACCCCTCTATTCTTATTGTCATTCGTATTAATGTAGCCACAGCCTGAGTATTCCCAAAGGGTTAAATTCACACCCTGCCTGCACTTAATTTAGCATAAAATTTCTCAGGTGCAACAAATCCTACCCAAAAAATTTAGCATGGGCTCGGCTATGCTATCCCATGCCGTGACCATGTGCTTTGAGTTTAAGCTAAGCACGGCACGAGCCTATTGTAGTCAATTCCAAGGGGTTTTTCGCATTCAGATTTTGCTAATGCAAGGTGTGGATTTTTTTATACATGGCCATCCAACAATTCCATGTTGGGAAAACTAATGAGCAAAGAGCAAGTAAACTGACTACGCCTCAGCAAAGCAAAGCCCAGCAGTGCGTTTCACTTGTTTCAGCACAGCAGATCAGATCATTGTTGCACATTGAGTCGAACGCATTAGTTGAAAATTTCCAGTGCAATAGTCTCAGAAATAAAATTGGAAAATGTAATAGCAGTTCTTAATTATTAATGTTCTGAGTCATTCAGCACAGTTACACATATACTCAGTACTCGTCAGTCCTTCCGCATTGCATTGTATTGTGTTGCCCTAATTTCTAAACGCTGATATCAAAAACACCTTCAAACTAAGCCAATCCAATGGTATTGATCAAATTGAGCTGGCTACGGCTGGTACTCGGACTTGGACCATGGACTTGACTGTTACCCTCACAGCAGCCCTTGCAGGGGGTACTTTTCTCATTGTCGTCATATTTTTCATCATCATTTTTCTCCAGGAGATTCAAGAGTTTAAAGGTAAGGCTTTGAATTGTATTGTACTCTATCATGTAATATCGAAAAAGTTTCCTGTGCATTTGTATCATTTAAAAAAATAGCTATACTATTGAGTTTTTTTAGTTAACGAGATAATGGTACAAAAATAAGACATACGCAGTCACCTACCCTATAACAAGACGTTCAGTTATAATTTAGCATTACGTGCGGTTTAACGTGACATAATCCAATTTTATTATTGCCCATGCACAGATAACCCACTGCCCACGATCAAAACAACCACCACGACCAACAACAAGAAGCCACAAGCCAATGACCCCGAAGTCGGAAGTATTTCCATGTCTCCACTTGCTAAACCCGAGATCCGGAAACCCACTGCTCCAAAACAACCAAAAGCAGCAAAAATGGTCAAAGATGAGATAATCCTATCCCCTGCAAATTTGGCAATTGACATGGAGAACAATGATGGAAATTCTCGTATGGCTATGGCTCAACATGGGATTACAAATGAAGGATTTAACGAGAGTGAAGTGATCTGAGTGAGTTAGTGTGAATAATCCATAAATCCCATACTGAAAATTAAAAACCCTAAAGCCTGTGCACTTTACTATACAATACTGACTGAGTTTCTCTTTGTCATGCACAGCCCATACATGGGCTATATTTGCACTCTGTGTGTTTTTACATATCTGTGTCTACTTACGCCTTGCCCAGGCCAGGCCTAGTCTAGTCAACCCTTCCACTCGTACCATACGTGTAATATAGTTAACATTGTGTTCATATTAAGGGAATAGCAACTGGTAAACTTTTACGACTGTAGTCAGCTGGGCAGCTCTTGGTGTATTGGGATTTGGGATTTGGCACATTATAGCTATAGCCACAGACAGACAGTGTTCATCAAATAAACAACAACTCGTATCGTTCATCTCATCCTTTGCTCTAGTGTGCTGTGGTTGGAAATATTTCGATTACGACTTACGACTACGACGCATCTATTGTTTTTCACCCGATAGTTTTTTGTGTACTCAAACTCAAACGGAAGAAGAGTGTGAGTGTAGTGTTGAGTTTTAGCTGGACTTATAATTAGTACGTCTTGGCCTGTTCTCAACTTATTGATTTGATCGATTTTCCAGTAACGAAGGCTTGAGACACACACATTGAATTAATTACTCAAGCCAGCGTGAACGTGTTGGATAAAATAACAGTGCTACACACACACACACATCAGTTCAAGTCGTGACACGGCAAGGCAAGGTCAGAGCAATGCCAAACCGAACTCTAATTTAAGTTGTGTAAATTTACACTGCAATTTCAAGGCTAGTGCCAGTGCAGTGTGGTGAGTAATATTTTCAATATTTTGACATCAAATTAATATACATCGAGCACATTGACATTTACAATGCAAAATTCTTAGTTTTTGAATGAAAAATATTTCCTTCAGTTTAAAATTCAATAACCCTCAATTACTTTGAGAGCCTGGCTTTGGCATGTGTCTAAATTAGATTAGATTTGAACTCTAATGTCCATAGGTCATGCCCTGTGCATGTGCGAGTGAAGCAGAACTTGTTGTTCAATTCAACCCGTCCTTATCTTCGTCAACAAAACACCCACTCTAGTCTACTTTAAATCGTTTCCTATATTTGTCCACCCAAAATTGTGAATCACCCTAATTATTTGACTACGC
>WJEZ01003171.1:0-11427 GCA_009869925.1 Thalassaphorura encarpata
CATAAGGCAAGACATGGTCCGACACTGAATATAAAAAATAATTGCTTGTTATCTCTAATTTTTTCTATAAGAATCTTTCCCAGCCAGGGTACTACCCAAGTTACTTGCATTCTTTTTTTTTGACATATCTTTTCATTTATCATCGTCTCATGCCACATGTTATTTCTCTACTTAGTCATTAAATTAACTATCGTCCTTAAAATGTAAGTAAAACCCGAAAGAGTTGCAATTTCTATGCACCAGAGATGCAATGACAGATTAATAAATACGACATTATCAGTCCCATGGAGTGTGCAATGTGCTATGATTTCATGGAATCGTTGAATGCAAAAAAATTATTAAGCTTTGTGTATTCAGCAGCTCCTATTACATGTAATTACATACATTTACAATTACTTGTCTGCCTGAATTAGGAAGTATCATGATTTCTTAACTTCATAGCACAGCACAGCAAAATACACTTTTCCTTACAGCATGCGTCAATTTTGACAATTTGTTATTGTATTTCTTTGAATTTCTAATGATATCATCAATTTATCTTTCAGCGTTTACAGTATGTAACTTAGTGCACTGTTAAACTCGATAAATTTTATTCATGAAGCGGCTACTCGACTGAGCTTAACCTTTGTGCAAGCAAAGTCAAGGTATATAGTCTCAGGCTATATAGGCAGGGTTAGTTAGAACCAAGAGTCATAGTCACAGTGTTGGATTAATTAGGCCCTGTTCCCAACGTAGCTCTTGACTAACGAAACGTGAAAGCTGAAAGGAGGGACTGGCCTGGAGAAAGCAGAACATGAAAGATTATTAAAATTGAGGTTCGCTCGTTTCAGCCCTTGTTGTGTGTATTTTCCTAGGATTTTGCCCTAAGGTCATGGTATGAGAGTCTTTGACTACTCTCCACTACACTACATTATATCATTATTATTCCTCCACTGAACAATAATCTTGTTCCATTTACAACATAATAAATTTATAGAAGGTAAATGGGAAAGGAAAAGTTGTAAATAATATAGGAGGGGAGGAGGAATACTAGCTGCTTGCAACTGCATAGACGGACCCTTCTTATTTTAGGATTTGAATTTGACCTCCTTGTCATTCAACTACTTGTTGATATTTTATAGATTTAAACTCATGCGCAATTCGTTTGTGTAGAATTTTGAAATGGCAATGTCATCTTGGGTCTTAATATTTATTTTCCTTTGACATTACTTTCCTTTCATTTAAAATGCAACTACATAAAAGCCAAGCGTCAACATCGCATTGCTCTAGATATAGATCTGAAGAATATCAATATCTGTCCATGTCCACCTATGGCGGCTATGCCAATTCTATGGAAAGTTTTGAACTGGAACTGGACACACGTGCCTAGATTCTTTATTTGTCCACTTCAAAAGAATCATTGGATTCGTGGGTTCCCAGTCCCACTGTCATCTGTAAATGACGCAGAAATTTATTTTCTTTTAATTAACTATTTTTAGCTTTGGAGTCTGGTAAAATTTAATTATTATCACCACTATTGTGGTCAAACTCTTGCCCAGTGGGGAACCGGGTCTAAAATCACTACTGTACTTACTTGTGGTTATTTTGTACTAGATATAAATCTACAGGTAAAAATGTCCAGTCCAGTTCATTTTTCCAGGAATACCAACGATTTCGTTATTTAAGCAATGGATTTGATTTTGAGAGATCAAATGACACGTGACGTGGTCTGAAAGAAGTTGAAATATTATACGTACCGCAGGATGGTAACCTTCAATTTATTCCTTGGACCTCCCGGATGGATTAGCAAAAGTAAATCACTCCGCCTTTCTTCATGCTATTTCAATCTCCGGTGAAATCAAAGCAAAGCAAAGCAAAGCATAGACAAGATCCAATAAATATAAATATACAGAAACAGACAGTGAATGAGATGAGTGTATTTTTGTATCTTGTCTGACATTCAGCAGCAGCAAGTGTAATCATGCCAAGGCAAGAAACCAAACCAAACCGAGGTTTTCTTTTTCTTCATCAAATAAATCCATGGTTGATTGAATTCAGGTTAAAGGGAGGATTTCCTGGAGAGAGGAAATAGGAAATAAGAAGAAAAAAATAAAAGATTGATTCCTTTTTTGCTTTTTATCTGTGTATATGGACCACCATTTCAATTAGTCTTCAAGTCAGATCAACCTGGCCTTCAAATTCAAAACCTTCATTCAGATTATTCTAATGTTAAACTTTAATATAGGTTCCATTTCCATGATTCAAGGCCGTGCAATTTTGTAAGACACCTACACCTTCACCTACAACTAAAAAATCTGACTTTGACCTAGTATCTTAATAATTATGCTCACATCTATGATGATATTAAAAAGTTTTGGTGTAGTAAATTTCCAAAAGTTTTGTTTCTTAAATTTGTATTTATCCAAGGGATGCACTGTATTTATGTTTTAAGCCCAAATTGTCACACAGACACAAGTCATAAAAAGTAGGTCAAGATTAAAAAGAGAAAATAGTTGCGGAGGGAAGAAGAATGAGCTAGATTTTGTATATCATACCAGGGACAAAGTTTTTGGATGAAGAAAGTTGAGTAAAAACTAGTCCAAGTCCAAGACCATGGGAAAAGCAGTCAAGCAGAATTCCACCCTTTTTCCTTTGTCCATGTTTTGTATCTTCGTACTTCCTTCCAAGTGATTTGTCTTGAAAAAAAAATATGTATATACAGTACACAAATTTGGATTGCCAAAAAAGAAACCGAATTCGGATCCAATAGCCAGTTTAGTTGTATCGTATCATATCATATCGTATCGTATCGTATCGTAGTAGTATGTTAGGTCGCGTACACTGAAATGGGAATTTAAGTTGAATAAAAATAACATATCGTATCGTATCGTAGTAGTATGTTAGGTCGCGTACATTGAAATGGGAATTTAAGTTGAATAAAAATAACCTTGACTCGTTTCTTTTGCCATCTGCATTGCAAGACAAGTTTCGTTTCGTATCGTTTGGAGTCTAAAGTGATTCAATTTGCTGAAATTGAAATTTGTTGTTCCCAACCAGGCAAGGCAAGGCAAGGCATGATATTTTTGAGATTGTATTCTGAACTACGTAGGCATATAGGAGTCGAACCGGTGGCAGATGTTATGTCTGAGTTTAAATTTATTTCATTTGATGCACTTTTCTTTCAAAATACAATTCAGCCTGATTCCCGACTCCGGTCTGCGTGTGTATAACAAGGTCAAAAATACAATTTAATATAGTACGTTATTTTGGGCGGGCGTTTTCATCGTATTCTTTTGATTTTTTACTGAAATGAAGTTGTCCGAAAGGGGGAAGGTGACCCTGAGCTGGTGAAGTCCCAGGAGAGGGTGAAGCAGGTGTCTAAATTTTATGAGCACTTTTAGAATTAAAGAAAAGCCATTCAAGTCAACGAGGAGGAATTTTATTGGGATAAATCTTAACTCGGCCTAAATCCAATTTATTTTGTGCAGTACAAGTCGAATGCTCTGTCACATTAAATTTGGCTTGAGTAGCTTTGCCCTAGCCCAGCCTGTCTTGCCTTGCCTTGCCTTGGCTGCCCGTTTCAAGTCGTAAACTTTTTTGTGTTGAGGATTTCTAGTCCAAGCCACATTAACCGTTGACCTCGGAAGAACCCTTGCCCACTAAATATCATTATACCTGACCTGGAAGGAGGAGGAATAAAAAAGACATTTGTATTTCCTTTCCTTTGTCTTTTTGGCTGGTCCATGTTTAGTGGAATGAATCTTATGGCCCAGGTCAGGGCCATAAGATTTACTCACATGTTTCCCAAGCTGAGCATTAAGACAATATTCTTAGAGTGGGCTAGAGTCCATGTCATGCCAAGTAAAGATTACACTCCTTATAACTACATCCTAATCTGCAAATGTAAACAATATGCTTTCCTTGGCTTTCTCCAAAGGCAAGGCTAAGGAAACAACCCAATTGCTAATCCTTTCCTGTTCACGTCCTTCACTTTTTTCTCATTCTGGTTCTTTCACTCACTCAAAAAAAAAAAATAGATTATAAGGACAGGATTTCCATGGGCTATTATGGACAAGTCATGTATTTCTCTGCTCAAAGAGCGGAGGAGGCAACACTACACCGTCCTTGCTACTAGCCTAGTCTAAAAGGTTAGCAAAATATTAAAAATATAAGTTGAGTATCAATAAATCCATGCAACATTTGACATTTTCAATTAAATTAATGATTCCGCTACAAGGTAACCACCTTAGGTGTTCTCGTCCTTAGTTTGATTGAAAATATGTACAGAGTCCTAAAAAATACTCACTCAAGTAAAAGTCTGTTTATTAGAATTGAATAAAGGTAAATAAAAATTGAAAAAGTGATTTAAAAGAAAAATAATTTTAATATATTAAAATTTGAATTCATAACTCTCGTAGAAGTAAAATTTTATCGTCCAATGTGGAGGAACTAACATGCCCTAATTTCCACATCACAAGGATCAAGTAAAAAAGAGCATTTGAATTCAAGTCCTGAAGACTTCCTTTCTAGAAAATTTGAATTGAGCTGATTTTTCCATGCACGTATAGACAGACAGAGGGCAGAATATGAAAGTGGAATGCTGAGATTAGCATTTTCATCGTGTCCCATATGCAAGACATGATCTCCATGTAAACACGACATGCCGTTGAATCCTGATCCTGAAATATCCAATGCCCTATCTTGAATATTTTTACAAACTCTAGCCTGGGATTCAAGAGAGAAAAACAAACAACCACTGGACTTTTCATTTGAACCTTGGACAATTGCCTTCTTCATTCCTGCCCAAATCGCATTGTGTTCTCATGCCATGCAGTGCCACCCAGAATAATATTTCAATTTGTTCAGGACTAAAACTACATTTTCCTTGACTTGACAAAATGAAAAGGTGAACGAGTTGGCAGTTGACATTGAGCTTTGACCTCCAGAATGCACTGGTTGAACTCCACGAGTCACTTTTATTAACTCATACACTCTGTTCACTCCACTTGATTGTCACCATTTGAATCCAAAGACATGTACCGTGAGAAATCTTGGAAACTTGTGTCATGTCATGTCATGTCTTGTCTTGTCTTTTCCTTTTGTTCAGTCAAACAAAACTTTTGCTCTTTACCAAATTCTAGTTGATAAAGTTGGGATGTGAAAATCTGCTTCTTTCCACATCATTTGCCATGCTTTTCCCACCTCCTTGTAGTACAGTCAGCTTACATTGCAATATTTGCAAATACCCGTCCCGTCCCGCCTAGTTCCATGTTCATGCATTTATCAAAAGATTACATTTTTGCATGAAAGCCTAAGGGCTTTGCTAACTGCTACTTGCTACACAGCATCAGCCAACCGAACCAAAGTTTTCTCTACAATTTCCATATGCGGAATCAGGGATGAGAGAAAAGATGGAAAGCAGGGGGAAATGAAATGCATTACACAGTCAGGATTACACACCCATTTTGCCAGGAGCTTAATTCGGTGAGAACTGTTTAGCCCGGAAATTGAAATTTTTCCACCGTATGCTACACGTACGTACGTACGTACTGACTTAGCTGATGCAAACGCAAACGGTTGCAGTTCTTGAGTATCCTTGAACTTGAGAGTTTGAAATTGGAAGGAGAAAAAAAAAGGTTTTCGTTTTCCACTTGACATTGAACAATGTAATATAAGTACCTGGCTTGGCGGGATGGCTGGATAACTCAATTCCGGAGCTTTTATCCCAGACCGGAACAGGTTACCGGCTCAACTCGGCTCAGCCTTTAACCTATACAGAAACCAAGTCAGTCTTGAAAATTACATTTGATCAAAAGCCGCCTACTTTAGGAGGGAAACAATATACGGATATAATTTGGTACACAATCCCTAGCTAGAATTCCAATGAACAAAATACAAGAGGATACGGGTAATGCATCATGGAATAAGAAATTACACAATCCTTTGTGGTCAAATCTAATTTTCTCTATAAATAAATGCGGGGTAGAAAGTTGCACAATTCATTGGAATGGAATGGAAGGTAAGATAAATCTAGAAAAGAGTTGGAAGCCACGAGTCAAGTCAAAGTCATAGTTAATTCTCATATCCGCTTTCCATAGCATCCACACTTGAGTGAGTTCTGAGTCTACGCCGCAGCCGCTGTTTGAAGATTTAATGAAACCTTATTGTAACAAAGTCTAGAAACTTTCTTTTCATTTCATTCCTGACGTTTCCCCTTTATTCTGCTGGACAATGCAAGTTTTACAAATTAGACAAGACCCGTAGAAATATAATACCACGTTTCAGTTTCAGGAATTGGCTAGATTTTCCCAGGACATTTGTGTCAAATTGGACTCATTGCTCAGAAAATAAGCGCTACCTTTAAGTAATAATCCCATGTAGAAATGTTCGTAATTAACAATTTATTAATTAGGCATCGGATTAATTTTCATAGGAGCTTTAAGCCGTGATGACTTTGGTTTCACTTTTTGTTCTGTGTTTTATGATACGTGCTATTTGTAAATGTATAATAAAAAGTTAGCTTCTTTAAGTTTCGCTTGTTTCAAATTCAGAGTTATGAATTTATTTCTCTCGGGCTAGCTGGAGCAATTTAAAACTTGTGACAAGGCAAGGCATATCTGATGTGGCTGTCACTTCTATTTCCACTGCAGTTGCAAATTACTAGCAACGTAATTCAATGCCTTCAAAAATGCAATTTCTTGTAACAAAATATAACCATCTTGGGGTTTCCCGTCCTCTTTAAATCATAACTCTTGTTTTCCTCAGCAAACTCAAACTCATGAATTGTCTCGTACATGTAAAATCCTTGCAATTCTTCCTATTTAGTTTATTTGGTATATTCTCACGAGGTATAGGCATGTTGCATAAAATTCAGTTGCAGTTGCAATTTACAATGTCTCAATGTTGACGCTCTCAATGCACTTTTTCAACTTTTTTGAGCCTAGAGAGAATAAAATCGACACAGAGACAGACGTATTTACGGATTTCACACTCTGCGAGTGCATGCATGCAAGGCTATCATAAATTTCCATGGCATTGCTGGACCTACGTTCAATGTGCATTGCTCTCAGTCATCACATGTGAAAATAGAAAATTGATGGACTGACGTACTATTCAACGGCAATCATATTTGTGGTATTTTTACGACTCACAAATATACAAAAAAGCGGTATTATAAATACAAATAATTTTGTTAGATGTCACTAATTAAAAATTTAAAAATAATTTGCAGTACGGACATATTATTTATGATTTTAATAAACATGAATCAATCAATCAGTCAAAATGGCAATAGGCTTAATAAAACCCAAAGATAATACCTAAACTTAAGACTATCAACATGAAAAATTGGAAACCAATGTTCTTATTTGATGAATTTGGTGTTCGATCACAAGGATTTTCAGGAACATAAGGCTGTCCATAATTTGGATACTTGACTGGAAACGGACCTTCAGGATTGTTTCTCATTCCACACATTCCCTCTTGATCCCCGTAACGCCCTATTTGTTCTCTCCAGGCAATAAAATCTTGATTCCAATTAATTTTAGTGCTTAGGGCATGTGACAAATTCATTCCTGCCATTTCTTCAGGTTCCAAAACAGTTATTAAAGCAATACCGTTCGGATAATCCCTGAGCAAACAAAATACAAATCTGGTTAGACTAAATCTCATATTACCCCAAAATTAAACTGTTACCATTTATATTTAGTAATTCCATAAGCCTCCATTGTCTCATTTAATGAATGATCATAGTATGATTCACAAAGATTCATACTTGTATTTCCATATCCCCACATAAATACAAAACACATTTCATCACGACTTGATAAACCACCAAGAACAATTTGACCATTGTTCCATGTTGAGTCGTAAGTGCATTCTAAACGTAAAAGGTCATCGTGATATTTTAGAATAAGTAAGAATCATTAATTTGTTGATGCTTACCATAAGTAAGTTGATCTCCAGGTAAGATTGTAATTTCTTCTCTCAGTGTTTTACTTTGTTGAAAATTGAAATCATACGACTCATCATTTCCAAGCCATGGTTCTTCTCTATTATTACGGAAATGTCTTAACCTTGCTTTTCTTCCAGATGAATGTGCATGGAGACCAATGTTGAATACTTTGAAACCTTCTGGTGGAAAAAATCGAGTTGTGCATGATGATGGACAATGACCAGCAATTACAAAATTTGTTTGATTTGGTGGAACTATAATTGATTCTGATGTTGATCGACCAACGGTTAAAAGTGTCGCATCATTTTCCCTGTGAAATAAAAAAGGTAAGCAATAAATATTTGTGTTTGTTATTTTGATTTTTAATAATCATACCTTAATTCAGGAGTGTAGTAAACCCTAAGCCCTGTTTCGATATGAACATTTGCTTCCATCCCTGGGTTATCAAAATGTGTTTCCATCAAATAATATGAATCACCAGACTCTCCGTCATCAATTGGAACATCCGAACCAACTGGAAATCCAACATTTTCTGGGAATAAAATAATTTTTCCACCCACAGCCCATGCAAATAAAAATTCTGAACAATAAGCTGCAGCGATTGAGTGATCTTCACGTGTGAAACATATCTCTCCTGGTTGGTTCAAAAATGGTTCAAATATTTCAGATGCATTCACACCAGGTGGCGTACGACATTTTTTGGCGATGAAGTGATGAGTATGCTTGACACCACCGGCATTTATTAAATTCGCCTCGAACTAACGTAAATTATACGAATATCAAAAAACTTAGTGAATTAATAAGGAACTTGTAAAAAAATATCAACTTACCCCAACTATATGATGTTTTTTGGTGAGGCTCATTCTCTTATGAAATGAACACCAATACGTGGTTTCGATTTGTGGCATCGTCATATTCACTACGATATCCCATTTGTTCAATCTATGAATATTTATATATTTATATGCTGATATTTATATATTTGATATACTTACTTTTCTACTTCAACATCTGGCAAAGGAACTTTAATAAAATCGATGGATTTTGTCCCTCGAGCAGAATTATGGTAGGTGATGTTATCCGTGCCTCCCATTGACCAAATTAAACGCGTTGTGCTTTCCTAAAACAATTGTATTCATGTGTGAAATTTTTAAGTCCTTCTTGCGTGCGTATTCCTTACAGTAATTGGATAATCCTCATCATCACAAGTGTTTAATAGTCGTTCGACTTTGATAAACGTGTGGCTGCCATTCTCTCTTGCATCCAATAAGTTCCAATTGTTTCGGGTGTCAGGAATTGGTGCTCCATTGCTTGTTGCATGGTAATCCTATAAATAAATGATCAAATACATGTATATATATACATATATGCAGTGGCAATATATACATTCTCAAAATACCCCAGAATATTTCAATCCAGATGTTCCAACACCAGCAATGAATATATCAGCCCCAGTCATTTTACCCTGTGGGGAAATTCCAAGTCCAACATATCCTAATGTTTTTGCTTCAATTTCAAATGTAATTTTAGATTCTTGTTCAGACAATTTCCCATGTGAGGATATAGTTCCCTTCAGCGTCAAGCTGCTCAACACTTTTTTCAGAGACTGCAATTCTAAAATTTAAAATGCAGATACTAAATAAAAGGGTCCAGGAAAAGTGCACAGGTACCTTCATTTTTATTGCTAAATGTGAATCTAATAGTGCTTAGAAGACACACAAATTGAAATGCGACTATTACCGCTGGTTGTAACAATTTATAAGTTATAACGAATGACATTCACAACATGTCTTTCATAACTGATAACTCAACTCTATTTCTAGTGACTAATATAAAAATTAAATTTGCTGATGCTTTTTTCAAGTATTTTATTGCCAAAAGTGTTTTGTAGCACGCGTTGTATGTGAATCACAATACGCACTACAAATTTTACTTCACAACCTCTGAATCACAACAGAATTGTATAATCATCGTCAGCAGTAACCGTATAGCGTCAGGTGTATTTTAACTGCGTTGGTTGAATTGTGTCGTGTCATATTTTTGTGTAATTTTAATCAATATGAAACCACTATGTCATGAGAATGTCGGTCTCTTTGACATCTGGCGTTAGCTGTTAAGTCAGAACAATTTTATCACTTATCACACTTACTATTACAACTTTTGCTAATTAATAGTTCAAACTAATTATTTTAATTACAAAGTGATTCAGGAAAATACTATGCTAAAATGTGCAACATGCGATCGTTTGTGTAAGGCCAAAAATAGCCCGTAAAATTAAAAATATAACAAATTGTTGTAACAATGAAACTTAATTATCTAGAAGTATAATTCTATCACTTCTGTATTCATGCAAGAACTAGTAATTTATCACTTATCACACTTACTATTACAACTTTTGCTAATTAATAGTTCAAACTAATTATTTTAATTACAAAGTGATTTAAGAAAACACTATGTTAAAATGTGCAACATGCGATCGTTTTTGTAAGGCCAAAAATAGCCCGTAAAATTAAAAATATAACAAAATGTTGTAACAATGAAACTTAATTATCTAGAAGTATAATTCTATCACTTCTGTATTCATGCAAGAACTAGTAACTGTACTTATTTAAGGATTGCGAAAACAATTATAATAATTGTAAATAAAAAGATATATATTTACTTAGTTCAAGGCGTAATGCACTGCAAGCTAAAGTAATTCATAAAACTCTATAAAGAAATACGTCAAACCTGCAATCCAATGCAGGCTTCCAAATTACATGACCTTAAATTAATGATTAACTATCTCGCCGAAAATGCTAGCATTTGGGTTCATCCAAATAGATATGACTCACTTTTTGTACAAACATCTTCACATGCCATGTTCACATCGGATCAAGCCATGCTATTGCAAGGTGTGAAGCTACAGACTATAGACTCCTAGATTTAATTAAATTTGTATAATATGGTAATTGTAAATCAATGTTGAATGGAAATATGGTTAGATAGCAAAACTTTTAAGTCAGATTTGATTAGATTCGTATCCTGTAAAGCTTATTCAAAATTGCATGTTTACAGCATTATACACGAAGACGAGCGACAGATTAATATAAGAAATTTTTCCTTTTCCTCCTCCAAGCGTATTGCTTGCAAGTTAATACCGCTTTATGTAAAATTTGCATAGTTGCTTGTTCCCAAAAAAAACGTTCCAAAATCTCGCATATGCTCTTGTAAAGAACTACCACACGAAGTTGAGCAAAATATATTAATTAATAATCTAATTTTATTGAAAAAATTCTATAGTGTGATTTAAAGTAGTAAATTAAAAGTATTTTGTATAATGTTTTTCAAGGTAATGGTGTATTTTCTAATTTGTGCATTGAAGAGTTTTGCTAACAAGGGACATGAGGCAAGCGTGACTCACAGATTTCAACCACTCATGTTTCATTTTAAAGTATCCACCATATAAGGATGCTTTGTAAAAAATTAGCTGCTATTATCCATAGGAACGGGAA
>WJEZ01003172.1:0-11426 GCA_009869925.1 Thalassaphorura encarpata
AGTTTAGGTTTTCATTGGTAATTAATTAGTCGTGTCCGACTGTAACATAAAAAATAAAATTTTTGTTCCGTTACTAACAAACAAAAAAGATAGTTATTTCTGGGACATACAGTATATAAGTAAATGTAGTGCTTAAAAGCACGGACCGATGCCGACCATGTGAAGTATGCTCTATAGGTTGGGTAGGTCCATAAACCTAGAAAATAATTTCTTGTAATGAGTATCCTTATGCTTCATTTGTGACATGACGGATATTGTTCAGAAACAAATATTTTAAAGCCTAGTTGATACGCTGAATAAGCAAATGCTACTTACAGTCAGTTTTTGGTCCGTAACCCATTGAATAAATTCAGTTCCAAGTTTATCTTCCGCTGCCTGCGCTTCTTGCATTTGCTCAGCCCAGTTCGGAGGGAAGTCTAATGGATATGTTGTTCCTCTTTTAAGGTGGTACGCGTGGAATAATGCAAACCTCATACAATAGCTACGACACTCTACTTTATATTTTAGTTTAATTGCATTGTAAATGTCAGTAGGCCAGTAGCTAGGATTATCCATTCGACAAAAATATATCATAAAGTCTTGGCATGATGTTGAAGATGCAAAAATAGCGGTTGTTAACTTGTCAAAGTCGTCATCGCCCTGGTGACCCAGTTTCACTTTCAGGTCTTCGACCGTGTCTTCATTGTACCTTTTTTTGCAATCCTCCAAGGATTTCCTGCAGCGCTGTTGAGAATTTAACAATTTTAGAAATACAGAAAGTGAAGTAATGTATTTTAGATGATTTAGAAGTAGTATCAAAAGGGATTTTGCTGGTAGAGCTTGAAGCGGAAGGTTGTGTGGGGACTTATCTGCTGAGAGAAGAACAAATGCACAAGTACAAAGCAACTCATTTACATGCACTCAACGCTTTAGAAGTAACCATGTCTCTTAAAGGCAGGACGGAGGAAAAACCCCAAGTTTAGCGAAGAAAGTGAAAGCAAAAATGACTATGCAGGCAAAAAAAATATTGCTTAAATTATTGAACGCATAACGAAGAAAGTTTTAGACATAAAATATGAAAAGCCAGATACGACAGTCGACAGATACGACAGTTATAACTTAAGTCAGTTTAAAAGCATCAAAAAATACAAGGTCAACAACGACGGTCGGGGAAAAATGAAAGACATAACCCATGGAGCTAAGCAATAACTCTTTAAGTACACATTTTAAAAAAAAATATGAAAAAATTATAATAGAATAGAACAAGATTTTAGTATAATGGAAGGAATAAGGAATTTTTTCTGCAATCGTATTGAAGAGGCGGAAGTTGTTAAAGCAGATAACATCTACTTATCAGTAAATTCGCACCTAAATGAGTTACACATTAGGGGACAACTTAGAAAGTATGAATTAGTACACGTGAGAGCAACAAGATATAAAGAGAAAGGAAGGGGAAAGAATAGCCTAGTGATTTAAAGGAGAGAAACTATTTGGTAAATAGATTAGTAGATAGAGTTAATAATCAGACCTCCATTTGTCTAGTGAATGTATATGTGCCCCCCTGCCCGAAATAAAATAATGGACGCCATTAGTAGTGCCAAGGTAAAAGAAGATGTTGTGGAGGAAGACTTCAATGCTAGGATTGAAAATTTAGTGACACATTTTGTTTTGTGAGTGAACACGTCTTGAAGGCAAGAGGAAGTATAGACAAAGTACAGAACAAACGAAGGAAGAAACTTACGCGAGTATAAAGGAAAATAACTACATTACAGTTCATGGGAAGTTGCAAGGGGATTTTCTAGCACAATTTATCTTCAGTAATAGTCAAGACCAAAGGGCAATTTCTATTGTCTTTAGAAACCAAGAAGTTCTAGGCCAGGCAATAATATTCAAATTTTCGGAAAGTGGCCGTGGAACCGTGGAAAATAAGGGACAAGCATAAGAAAGACTGAGTGAAAGCAAATTTATTTGGAAACAGATTATTTGGAACAAATAACAATATCAGAACAACATAAGGGAATACATAGACAGTAAGAGAAGGGAGATATGGTAAAAGAAATTGAAAGTGTATCAGAGGCGGCCGGGCTTTGTATCAAGACAACAACTTGACATAAACGCAATAAGCCCTGGTTTGACATACAGTGTCACGAAGCTCGGAACAAAATGGTTGGGACAATTACACACCGAGTCGGGTCAACAATCAATAAGAGAAGAATTGTAGACTAGAATACACAAAACAAGGTATTTAATAATATTCATATTGCAAGTACAGCTGCAGCCAGAACTACACTGCACTACGACCACTGCACAACACATTATAGTATATAATAAAAGTGCATTCGTGTGTGTTGCAACATTTTATTCTATTATAAAACTAACTCAAATTTAAAGAGCCTGACGAAGAACATTAGAAACGCGTTGCTCTTCAAAATGAACTTGACATTCTATCATCAAACTGGCCACATCTTATTTACCATCAATCGTCTTCAAAATCAGATTAGAGGAAATTAATACATAGTCAAACATGTATTCCTGCTCATCATTACAGTACTGCAGCTCTGTTTGAGCATGAGTTATTTGCAAAGAGTGTTAAGATTGCCTAACAACACAGCGAACTATGCACTTAGACTGGAAACAGATGAAAGCTAATTGCAATTACAAGTAATAGAGCAGGCATTAAATTATTGGAAAAAATTGTTAAAAATGGATTCAAGTAGACGCACTAAAGCCAAATTTTAAACATTAATGAGGACGGGTGAACAGGACACATTCCAAATCTCGAAATATAATTGGTTTCAATTAAATTTACTAGTATTTAGTAATGGTTTAGAATCCTTTCAGATGAACAAAATTTGGAGGAAATAAACAAACTCTAGATAATATGGAGTGAGCAATGGCATCAATTCTTAGAGTTCAGGATGTAAAGCGGGTGTACAGATCAGTAGCATACAACTTATACATTCCGAACGTATGTATCAAAGACAGAATCAAGGCAGGGTAGTTAGAATTGAGGTTATCTAGACAAATATTGAGAAAAATTGAACAATTCAGATTGAGTCCAAGTGTCTTTAGGATGTAGCACATTACTTAACATTATTAAATAGTTCAAGTATATGTTTTTGCTGCAATTTGCAGGAAGAGGAAACGCTGACATATTTCATTCTAAGGTGAAGAATCAACACAATTTCACAGTCAGACTTCGCGAAAACATATGACCAAGACACATCAAAAGAACTAAAATGTTCTTGGAAGAAAACACTGAAAAAGGGACAGGAATTAGCTAACTATCAGCCTAAAAAGGAAAACTAAAATTAATTGTCGGTGAACAGTTACAAGAACGTCAAGCACGTTTAGTACGCCATTCCGTAGTTGTATTTTAATTAATGCGGCCCTTTATGGAACATTAGTTGTTATTTTTGGCAACGTAGGGAGGTTTTTTTGCTGGACCCTGTATATTTAGTTTACTAGTTATATAAATTAAAAATAGTGAAAATGGAAATAATTACTGGACAGACAAAATCACCATAATGTAGAATAGTTATGATTAGTTATTAATATTAATATTATTATACATGATTATGTAAAAGAATTTGATTGGGCTCCATGGGCTAAAGCCTTGAGCTTTGATTAAATAAATCAATCAAGGAGTAACAACAGAACAACACCATCTAAAGACGAAAAAGTCTACAATACTTTCAAATAATATCGTTAAAGACAGGTGTGTGGCCATCATATACATAGCTAGGAAAAATAAACAAGATTACCAATTATCCCACACCGTAAATTGTGTTTAGATTAGAAAAATAGATTTTTCATTCATATACGCTAGTGAACGTAATAGCCAACACCTTAATTGCTAAGTTAGGCCAAATTTTGTAAATAAATTATTAATATGTTTTATGTAGAAGTATATGTAATATTAAATAAAACAAACATAATCATATATTCATTGGACAACAAGGTATTGCATTCTAAAGTGAAGGGCGAAAGCAAGAAAAATAATTACCAAAAGAAAAAAAGTTAGGAACAAGGAAGGAAATAGCTTAACATGGACGCTGCACTTTACAAAAAGTTTTTACGACATTCATACAAACAAACTGGTACGTTTAACTGGCTTTGCCTACCAAAGTCAAGCTATTCAGTTCAGCCAATGGTTCCAGTTACAGCAATTTTCTTAAAATAGAGAAACAGTATCTATATTACACATCAAATGCAAACTTTAAAATTACCCAAAATTACTCATTCCGACCATTTAAGAAAATGTTACATTGTAGCAAAAGATAAACTTTAAACTTCTAGTTCATCTATTGTTCTACATTTAGCGTTAGCCTGCACAGGATCAGAATACGCAGCAACAAATGAGTTAACCTTGTTCGTCAGATATTACTGCTCGATTAGTACAACAGACAAAACTCAATCCCATAATTACCCAAAGAGTGTACACATAGAGCGTTGTATGGGTCAAGTATGTGACTAATTGAATGCCTCATAAGGTCTAGACTACAAAAGAACTGTGTGTACGTTGAATGTCAGTGCCGAGTTAATTAGAATGCCTTAATACTTAAAGTTATCAATCCTCTCAACACTATCTCCTTGTGGTTTGTAAAAAACTATACATTCGGTTCCAACTAGGATCATATTGCTGTCATTCTTTATGAACCAATCGCAGAACAATTGTCATTACTGGTTGATTTTAACGATTGCCACATGGAAACACTCCAGCATTTTTAATGAGTGCAAGATTGCCCACATAAAAAAACTTGATGCGATAGTTTAACTTCTTTAATAAATAAAACAAACGGATGGGTATCTAACACTGATACCCGTGGAAGATGGAGTACGCCTTAAAAAAGTACACAAAAATTGTGCATGTTAGTTTTCTGATACATCATTAGCTAGCCTTTATACGAAAACAGAGCTCCGAAAAAGTTATCGTGTCAGTTGACAAGCACACAGGTTTCAGATGAAGGATTAGTTTTTAGTAATATAAGTATGAAAAGATCACCAGTACTTGCTGTTACCAAGATTTCAATTGCATGACCAAATATTACATTAACATTCATTGGTAATGTGAGCCTAAGCGAGTGAGTTTTTGTAAGACCTTTTAATTGACATAATTTGCTTGAGGTGGTTGTTTACTTATCCATTCGTTCACAAATATTTTTACCAGGAAATCGTGAGATAATTTTATTCGCTTGCCAGTGTTACCTTCAACAAATTAGTACCACCTCCCAAGTCACAGAAACCAAAACGTTTTACAAAAATTACTCAGAGTGTGAATAAAATCGCATATGTAATTGGTTTACATTTTGTTTGTACAACCGTAAGTGGTTGTAAGCAACCACAGAAACAATTCCACAACATTTATTTTCGATTGTATTCGGCCGGACTGCTTTTAAATAAGTTAGTTAGAAGTTATTTTATTACTAAGTCAAGTAATCTTTAACTTTTAAACTTTGATAGCTGTACTTAAATCTATGCGGACATAATCTGTAAGGTCTCATATGCACCACCCATCTGTGGTTTTACGAAGTTACACATACGTTGCTTTAAATCATGAATATTTATAAAGGGCTCATTGGCAGAGCGCTCTCAACCGGGACGGGATAAGTACTTCCTGTAAAAATCCCAATATCACAAGGAACGTCTCGATAGGAAAGTTTATATATTAATTACCAATCAGTTAAAATGTGCTTACAGATAATGAGCATAATATGTTCTGGAAATATTCACAAAACTTTTTATCCACATAGTTTCGCAATGAAAAGTGATATTTCTGAGAAAAATATGATAAAATTTAATGTAGAAGGACTGTAATAATATGATTTTACCATAATTTTATCCTACGTATTAAGCTGATTTATAATAATTATTAAAAAGTGGTGAGTGCGGTATGCTATAGATCTCAACTTTTCAGGTTATAAGTTTGACTCCTTGACGGGAAAGGACGGGATGGCTCTCTGGAACAATCGGTCACCCGACTGGTCTTATCAAACCAAACTTATGTTTGGCAAGTTTGTTTTATCAAAAGTGTTAAACTAAGTCAGTTGGTATCCGAAGTTTCATTTTATACAGTAAAATATGATATGTTCTGATATATTTTATATACTTATTCTGTATAATAAAAACCCAGGTTAGATTTATGAATCTGTTCGTTTAAGCTCTGAGACCTGACTATACAACAAGAGACAAAAAAAGTTTAGGCTGTAGTCATACTCATATTGTAAAATAATAGGCATCCCATAATCTAACAAACCAAAGATGAAAAAAATAAAGGGATTGGGATTAGCTCACGTTCTCAACACTTCAACAATGTTGCCACATGTCAACCCATGGGAGTGCCACAACAAATGGTTGTGGCCTTTGTCACCTCATACGCTCAGCGTTGAGCCTTAAGGTTTCTTGGGTCGATTGCGTAAATTCTATACTTTTTTCTCACGGGTTCCTCTAATTTTTAATTTTATATTATTTTATTTTGTTTCTTTAAATTTTAGTTGCTATAACCTGTTAGGTTTTAAGAGGTCACCAAGTCAATGATCTAGCAGGGTCAAATCAAGTTAGCTTCCACAGGTTTGCTAGTATGATATGTTAAACAATATGAAGTACGTCGACAATATAACAAGTCTGACGTCAAACAGAAGAGAAATTCAAAATCAATCAAGAAATGTTCAATGGAACATGATTTTTGCCCCTAAATATTCCCTAATTAATAAAAATAGAATCACTTTCTCTCACCCGATTAATCACACCCAATTTGCAACTGTCGTACTTTTCTTGTTTTCTAATGTAAAGTCTTGCCGCGTCGTAAAACGTTTCCGATTTTTTCGTATTTCCGCCTTCTTTCTGGATGTCTCCGCGTTTGGCGTTGCAGTCGGCTGCAAGGATGCAAGCAAATTGTCCATCTGACTGGTCAACGACTGTTTCAAAAAATAACAATCAGTTGCGTTAGAAATTACGCACAGACGGAATACGAATGTTTTATATATGTATCAGTGCACTTCTATAGCAAGCCTTCTCATTTTGTCGAGTTACTAAAAGTCACTTTGAATTGGTTTAGAATGATATTTTTTCTGACTTTACAAATCCCGACATCAACTATGATAAAAAAAAACGTTTAGTTGTTAACAATTACGAGTACTCAAAATATTCCAGTTGAGCTAGAATTTGTGAAACCTCTTCGATTTGATGTGGGTTTTTATTATCTGAAACTAAGTCGCGTAAAACTATGAAAAAGTAAAAGGGGTTGAGTAAACCTGGTACGGAATTATGCTTGTACAACCCATTTTATGAATGTAAATGATAAATAAATGGTAGAAACAGTGAAATACAGGTTACTGATGTAAACGAAAGCAAAGCGAGGAAAAAGAATGGCATTCGAATTGGGCTTTAGAACATTTAAGAATTCTAGCACCATAGCTGTCCCGCTTGACTAATTAGGATAGTGAATGCATTTGGTTTGACTAACAACCCGACCTAGCGTTGTCAAGTAAACAAATCTTACTCGAAACGTAAATCCTTTGCTTCTAGTGCAAAAATGCTTTTCATTAACACCCTGAATTGGTTAAAACCTTCTTTTGTAACTATCGAAAAACTGTGAAAGGAACGAGTTTTAAAAGTTTGAAGGTCCCATGACTGTCATTAAATTAGTATTGATTAAAACCGATATCGTACAGCGCAATAACAAGTTTGTGAATAACTGGAAATATTTGCTTCCAATATAGTAGTTTGATGACAGCCGTTTGAATAGCATTATAAGGCAACATCATCTATCGTGTAGCGCTTAAAGCAACTTGTCAATTTTGATTTATTAAATTTTTGAAACCTACGGGAAAACTTTTCTCGACGCAGAATCTCCAAGTCCTTCTCGTAAGATCGGAATTTGTCGATTGGCGTAGAGTTTTTGAAAATTGGTTAAGAACTCTTGGCGGGGGTGTCATGACATGCTGAAATTAAGCAGCACAACATGGTCGCTTGGGTTGTATTTGGTTCATACGCGCTTCCATCTGAATCGATTTATGTAGCTAGGTGCCAGAATCCCCATGCGAACCAAAGCACACCAAGGTGGTCAAGGGCTGATACGCTCGAATGCGTTTCTCGATTTGCTCAGCAATTACGAAATGTAGGCTGAAAACGGACGTCCGCATTAGCTGGGCTTTACCAATAAATTTTGAATAAATGTGTTAAGTTTAAACGATTGTGACCTAGTGAAAGTGTGCTATAACACACTAATTGCACTCGGCACTAAAAATGTTAAGAAGCCAAAGTTAAGCGACTTTTAACCTAGTGTAACATGACGGACGTGCGGTTAATTCAAGACTTTGAACATGCAAAGCTTAGTTATAAACAATTGATGGATCACCTTGAGATTCATTTACAAAATTTAGAACGTACTGTCTGACCATAAATCAATCATACACCCACTTTATATCAATTTAAAACGGACGATACACCAAGAAGTATAGAGAAAATCGTGTACACACTATATAAAGAGTTCAATACAGCAGATAAGGCAACAAGAGCATATTTTGATCACAAAAAGTAATATTCTCCGATTTAATGATCCTTGTAGATATTGTGGAGTGGTGATCAGCATTGAACATATCCTGTCAACTTGTCCTGGTTTTACTGACCTAGAGATTTTAAGATGATTTCCCTGATTATTAATGAAGTTTTAATGTGAAATCAATCAATTCCAATGCTACTGCAGCGATGTAGTTAATTGAAATTCTTGGTTTCTTTATTCAGGAGCGACCGGTTTCACAATTGCATCATCAGGCTTAAAGTACAAGTTGAAGAAAATATTTTTAAGTAAGAATAGATTATGTGAGTTACAAAATTAAGTTATGCCATTGGTACAGTTACTTTGATTGAATAATAACCACCATGTTTAGAGTAAGTAAAGAGAAGAATTTTGAATTTTGAGCAGATAAGGCAACAGGAGGATATTTTGAGCACAAAAACTAAAATTTTCCGATGTAGATATTGTGAAGAGGTGATCAGCATTGACCATATCCTGTCGACTTGTTCTGGTTTTACTGACCTACGTGTTAAATATCTTAATAACGGAATTACCAAACGATGTGAATACTTAAGTGAATTCAACCCCTATCCAGATAAACGCCGGAATGTCCATGTTATGCTAACTGATGCAGTACATAGGTTGTAATATACATCAATTCTGTTCGTTACTATGATTTGAATAAAACTAAGATAAAATTTAAAATTCGTAAAATTTTCTGACCTTAACTTTATGTTGAGTAAATTATTAATAATTATTATCATTATTAATAAATAATTTTGAGTAAAAGTGAAGTGACTCTTTGTCTTTATGATTTTGTGAAACAGTGAAAACCCCCGTTTAATTTTTGTTCTAATATATGTACCTAGAGTTAATACGGCTTTGCTATAAAAGTGATTATTTGATTGGTTGATAGATCATTAAGTCATGGATATTACTTTTTACCTATACTACTAGGCAACTTGTGGACGCTAACGTTGTAGACTATGGCTAATACATTGACAATGTGATATCAGGAATGATATGAATAAATTGATCAGTAGTCGAACGAGTACGCGAATCTTGTGAACCCGTACACCAATATGAAAAAACCAAGTTAACCCATTAACGTAGTAGTCTACGACTTAGCCAGAGGTACTTTCTATTCTAGTGTCAGTTCAAAAAACTAAGAAAAAACCAAGAAATAAAAAACGTTTTTCAGCCTATAGCTAAACACATTCACTTGACAAAAATCTAAGAAAAAAACCAAAAAAAAAGATTTTGAAACTAACGCTAGACAGGTAGACTTGAGAATAAACTAAGAAAAAACCAAGATAAGGAAAAAAATTTTCAAACTAAGGCTGGAAAGGTCAACTAGAGAAAAAAACAAGAAAAGGAAAATGCTTTAAAGCTGCTTACCGGGCCGGCTTCATAGGAATTATCTAAAAAATTGTTTTCTTCAAGTGGATATGCTCAAAGTACGTAAAATCAACTTACAACTTACGTCATCAACTGTAGATTAGATTTTGCTATTTGATGGCAATATGAACAAAAACTTCCGTACTCCTTGCAATCTATTTGATTTTTGCAAATAATCTTTATAATTTTTACAAAATATTTTAACTTACATATGTTTCCAGCATCTGCCTACTTTGATGTCAGTAATTAAAATTCCTTATCACTTAATTGTCTTTGCGGCTCTAAGAGTTTTTTCGAATATATATGTTCTATAAATCAAATGAACTTGAGTTGGAGTTAGGCCTATGAATTTTTGAGCCAAGCCTTGTCGAGTGTTTAAAAATTCAATTGTAGGTTTATTTAACGTAAGAAATTTCGAGTCGAGTCCATCCCAATAGGCTTCGGAAGCAATCGAGGTAAACCAATGACATTTTTAGCCAGGTTGAACCTAAATTATTCGACTCGTTTCCACTTTGTGAAATTAGTTTTAGGGCAAAGGTTAAGTCAAAGCAATAGAGTACCCCAGGGAATAACTTTCATCTGTGTGTGGAGAAGAAGACTGTTCTGTATTGGCTTAGCATCTGCTCTGGGAAGCGGGTCTAGATTGTTACCAGTCAAGACTTGAAAAAAAAAGTAATGAAATATATAACATATATATATATTATATATATATATATATATATATATATATATATTATATATATATATAATCTAAATTAAACAACATAATATTACTAAACATTTAATAGAAGCCTTTTTGTCCGTCTGTAACTAATAATTTCTTTATCGGGCATTTTTCAATTAGCTTCGCTTGGGCAAACAGGCTAAGTCAAGTCAGGCTAGATTGAATTATTAGATGCTTTGGGTCCATCTCAAAAAGCGACAAAAAACGGTATGATTAATTCTACAATTAACTGATACAAGTAAAAATTTCTGCATTCATCGTCGCTTGTCTGATATTATTCGAAATATGGAAAGTGTAAGTCGAGTGGGCGAGAATGATATAGCTTTCAAGGCGAAGTGAGACTTTTGAAAATCAAAAGGATGCGTGATGCGTGTTGAAGTGTAATTCGAATTTTTTCCAACAAATTTGAGTTATATCATAAAACTTGCAAGCGTTGTAATTCTAATTGTACTCGACTCGGTTTATATTTTGATTATAAAATTCTATACCGTAAATGACCGAGTAGAAACCCAGTGCTGAATAGTGACCCAGGCTCAAATTGTAACCCAGTCTTGAGATTGGTTTTGGAAATAGTAACCCAGTCCAAATATTAACCCACTCCTAGAATGGTACAGGTGAGACCAAACTCAGTGACTAATAGAGAACGCACTTTAATCTTCAATTTCATCAAACGACGACTGGCATCTCATAGTTCGCATAATAGTCATTACTGATAGTGAGACATAATTTCCGCTTTTCAACAAAGTTTTTTGGATTTGAAAATAAATTTATTTAGCTTTTACTAAAACAAATTATCAAGACTTAAAA
>WJEZ01003173.1:0-11424 GCA_009869925.1 Thalassaphorura encarpata
TTTGATGACCCGCCTCTTTTTACACACTTGGCCTCCAACGCATTACAAACTTTCACTCTTAATGCCTCTTCTTTCACTCTTTTGTTGAAATTTGATCATCGATCTTCTTTAAAAGAACACGTTTTGCTCGGGACGACACAGCAATGGTTTTATGCTTCTTTATATTTCTTAGAAAGGCAGACAAACAGACACCAAGCAAGAGTTATATGGGTTCCTGATTGATTCTTTTGCTTTATACCCATCGTGTCAGTCACCCATCCCACGTCAATAACGTTAGATTACTTACTTACACTGCTAGTACCAATACGTGCGTAGTGTTTAATGCTAAGTGAAAGTTTAGTACGCATGGGACGTGCGTCTTCAAAATCACAATTGCAATTGAACTCCGGGTTTTATGTCTCTTCCAAACTAATGGGGTCGTAAAATCTGAACTGTGGAAGAAAAGAGATATGTAAATTCAGTGGACTGGACCAAAATTGAATCTAGGAATCTACTATTAAATTTTAATGGGTTTCTACATTGATTTCAACGTGATCACGTTATTTGTTGTGATAGTCATAATTTTATCGTCATTTAAGAAATTATGCCCAGTCCATTTGATGTGAAGGAAAATGTAAACCTGTCAAGTCATGCCAGAGATTCCCAGGCTAAGCCGACCAAGAATGATACGACAAGATTAATTCAAATTCTAATTTGAAGAAGATAAGATTTAATAATTAATTCGCTTAGAGTTGGACATGGACACGTAAGGAACTAATTTTCCTTGTAGTCGTACGTGGGATTTTGTATTCCGTTGGATTAGTTCTGTCGGAGAAGTCGGAAGAAGGAGGTTGATAATGTTTATAAGAATCCCATTAACTCATTAGAATTCTCCAGGGATGTGTCAAACACGAACAAGGCAAAGGCAAAGGCCTAGGAGTCATCATTGTATTTCTCTACCTCACCAGGTTCCAACCTCGAGTTTCCAGTTCTTCTTGCTGCTTTGTTGATGTTCTAATTCTCATCTCGTCGAACCCGTGTGCAATTTTATGCTCGCTGATGGAAGAAATACAATATTCATGTGACTTGCATACAGATTGGATTTCTACCCTTAATCCTTTTCGTTTGTGTCCAAAAGTCTTGCATTGGGTCAATCTGGGGATCTGTGGTCGACAGTGAATCCTTTAACATAAGACCCCCTCGGAAGGGTATCTACAAGAACGCCATTCCAATGTAGCAAAGTATTGGAAAAGCCCAAACCGATTTGAACCTGATACGAAATAACGCCCAAGTCTTTTCAAACAAATAGAAGTCATCTCATGAGGAGCAATGCTGCTTTGCTTCTTAGGAATAAGCCTCGTCGAGTCGACTTTGGCTTTGGCTTGTTCAAATCAACTCTACCTGATTTTATTTCGTTTCGCCCGTCTCCCATTAAGTCCTTTAAGGAAAGGAAAAGGAGATCCCATTCCATTCCCATTGTGGCAAATAGAGAGAAAGTAATAAAGATTGAGTTGATAATTCACAGCCCTTGCCTGGTAAGGAGAGAAGAGAAGAGCAATGCAATGAGATTCGATTTGATCTCAGCTCAGGTTGAATCCTTTTACGACGAAAGAAATGAATCTAGGGCTAGGGTTGAGCATGAGCTACCTGTTTTCCTTACTTGTCGACCCCTGACTGTTTCAACTTAATAATGAACCTTGAACAATTTCATCAAGTCACAATCTGACATTTTATTTGTTCGAGAAATTAACTGTTGAAAAGTCTTGACAGGCAGGCGATGGGATCTCATGGCTTGCTTCCTTCAAACAATAAATAAAACAAAGCTATCTTCACTGCTGCTGCATTTTCTATGTATGGAATTTTATTGTTTTGCTCTGGAATTTGAACAATCATTCCAGATTATGGCAAGCACACATTGTTGCGCGTGTGTAACAGGCGATGGGATCTCATGGCTTGCTTCTTTCAAACAATAAATAAAACAAAGCTATCTTCACTGCTGCTGCATTTTCTATGTATGGAATTTTATTGTTTTGCTCTGGAATTTAAACAATCATTCCAGATTATGGCAAACACACATTGTTGCGCGTGTTTAGTTTCTTATCTGACCAAAATTTAATGATGTCATTGGTATTTTCATTGGACCACTCCTGTCTATCGGAATTTTCGCTTTCCAGCAACTTGTTTTAAATTAATTAGGGCACTATTACCGATTCTTTGATTTGACATTCTAGTTTTTACTACTGGTCTCTAATTTAAATAATTTCTACCTGAAATTATTTTGATTCTCGTTGTTAATCAAGACGATGGATCTTGGCTATTCTCAAATGATTTGAATCTGATTCACCCTAGTCATAAATCGCCGAATCTCCCTTCTATTGATACTGACAAATACCAGTGGGAAATTCTGATAATTCTAGCATATGTCATGACATGTTCATCCAACCCTCGACTTTATTTATGAGATAACTTCCCCCTGTACAATAACTCCACTTAAGAATATCAGAATCCAAGTAATAACAGGGAGAGTCAAGTGGCTTGGGATTGTGTGCCTGACAAGGAGATGGTTGTTCTACTCGAACCTGGCTGGATAATTTTTGCCTTACCTTGCATGGATGTTTTTCAAATAAACTGTTTATACCACAGAAATTGCCTTGCAGTTGTAAGTCAAGCAATTCTGATTAGTGAAATCCATTTTCCTACTTTATTTCCTGACATTAGAAGGAAGTCAACAACCTAGGATTGTATTTGCTCGTATGAACTGATTCTCCAGAAAGGAAATGGAACAAAGTGGGAATTGACATGCAAGCTCGGGCTGAAAATGGACATTCAGTTCAGACAGGTTGGAGAAACTCCCTCTTTTTCCTGACAACAATAGCAACTGATGAACTCCCTTATTAACTATCAGCCACAGGCCTGGATCCCCCAGATGCACGCAAGTAAAGTTTTGAGTAATTTTGTTTCCCCAAATGAGTCCGACATTCATCTTCCTTGTGGTTTTGGTTTTGTTGCATCTGCTGTAGGTAGGTCTCTGACTCTGAGTCCAAACATCACCTAATTAAAATGCAACGCATTGCATGGCATGAGGGGAGAAAACAGGAGCTGCAGGTGCCGATGCCGGTGCTCGAAGTTCGGATTGGGAAGAATGCATGGAGAAGTGGAGATAAACACTACACGAACACGAGAATCTCTCTTGGGATTCAATTTCATGTGCTTTGCCTTGTTAGACGCATCTTCTATAGCGGAATCGAATGGCGCAGACAAAAAGAGAGATGATGAGGTCGACCGAGGGAAGATGATGTCGAATTGAAGTGAAATATTGTGTGGATAGGTGTGTCCGAGAGAAAATTAAAGAGTAGAGGAGAAATCGGAGCTTTCGAGTTTCAATCCAAATCTTGATGGAGCGGGATTGCTATGGAAGTTGATTAAAGAGTAGATACGAATGTTAAAGTGAAAAGGATTGAATTGAATAACGTATTACTGCACGTTACAACTTTTGCCACACGTATATTGAAATTGTAGTTATTTGTCTATTTTAAAATGTAATGACTAAACTAGATATTTTGACTGCTGGTCCGCCCAAAGATGAAATCTGATATCGGTTTCGTAATTGAGATTTGTCAAACAAATAAAACTAAATTAAATTACCTTTGCAGCTTGCTATGTACTTTTTGTATAACTTCATAGTATCGAATTTATTATCTTATGGTAAGTTAGCCAGAGCTTAAATATTCGTTAGCGCTTGGGCTTCTGTCGACACTAGCTTAACTTTCGCTCTTCCAGGACAGAATACAGGAAGAAGTGCATTAGTGAGCCCATTAAGTTCTTAGGGCACAATAATAAACCGATATTAGATTCACATTAGTGTGCAAGTCGATATTAGCTGCAACGAGCTCAAATTAGCCAAAAACGTAAAAGCACACTTGGTGAAAGTTGAGCTGTTGTAAGTCAATGACAATATTGCATTAGCCTATCGTTCACAATTTCCTTGTTGGTTGTCACTTCCGATTAGCGTTCTTTCTGCGTGAACTAACCTGGAAAGTCGTCTGAATCAGGTTAATCCTATCAAAATGTAAAAGGTGACGAAAAGTGGATTCCTAGATCCGCCTGTGAATATTTTCAGGTGAATTCAATGAGTTTTAGAGTTTCTTCTTCTTTCATTTGAGTTTTCCTATTAAACTCCATGATGTTGCCAATCCTGCCTCCGAAATTATAATTCAAAGTCGAAGACTCCTTCTGCTTGTTTTTTTTTCAGTTCATTTTAAGTACATTATTAACATTATCAGGAAGTATAGTAAATTCTCAGAGAGAAAAGAAATGTAATGTTAGATACGGTAGAACTTAAAAGTAAAAATTTATTTTATTTTTTATGAGCCATGAAATTCACCACAGAGTCTTCCTCAATTTTGAAATAAATGCCAGAGTGTGCAGTATTGTTCGGCAAATCAAAATATTGAATTGATTGATTGATTTATTCTGATTTGACTCACCTGCTTATCAAAATAAAGGTTAAACAATGTGTTTTTCGTCCGTACGCAAACAAGCGTATGCAAATTTAATGTATTTCAACTGCCTCTAAACAATGAGATTTGCAAAAACAAGTCTACCGCCAGCCAAAATTCCATTGTTAAATTAAAATTACAGTGTTTAATGCTTCCAATTCTTTAGAATTTCTCATTGGCGGACCTAGAAAGTATAAAATCTAATATTTTCAGGACAAATTGTAATATTAAGACATACCCCACCCCACAGACTCAATCCTGCCGCTGTTAAAAAAAATTAATAATGTCCAGATTTTACACTGCAGCGTTTATTGTCGTATTTTTCTTGAATTGTTCATCGGCTCAACTTTTGCCGTCTGGTGTCATCATAGTGGGTCCTGAAATTTCTACAACAACCACATCAAAAGTCCCCCCTTTAGAAGATTCAAAATATTACGCCCATTTCACCGGAGCTGTATATTGTGATAAGAATTTGACGACTTGGACATGCCCTGAGTGTATTGCCACAGGTCCTTCTGTTCAATTAATTAGAGTCATTAATAATACTCAATCCGATACAAGAGCCATAATCAACACTCATTCTACTAAACAGGTACATGACCTATCCATTTATTTTTTTAAATTGAGTTTTTAGGCCATTTATTTTTGTTTTCTCAAGCAAATCATCATAACATTCCGTGGAACCCTCAATGCCAATAATCTGCTTGCTAATTCTGACACAACTTTAATCCAGCCTTACCCAAGTGAAGCACTTAAAGTCCATAAGGGAAACTGGGATGCGTTAACAACTCTTTATCCAGATGTGACGACTACGCTAAGGGAGCAAGTGGGTCTTCATACCGGCTGGACGATTGTAATCACAGGGCATAGTTTGGGTGGCGTCTTGTCATCATTTATGTTACTAAAGCTAAGACATGATCCAGAATTTGCCAACTTGATTTATGCAGTTTATACATATGGGCAACGCAGAGCTGGAGATCAAGCATTTGCAACGTGGCTTAACGCACAAAACTTCTTCGTCATTCGAGTTGTAAATAGAGCAGATATCATTCCTCAACAAACTTTGCAAAGTCAAGGGTATTTACATATTAATACAGAATTATGGATCAATGGAACTACGAAGGATATTGTTTGTCGAAGGGAAGTTTTTGAAGATAATTTATGTTCTAATTCACGACAAATTTATAATTTTGCTGACCATTTGTATTATTGGAATGTTGATTATACAAAATGTCCAATCGAAAATTATATCCTTGTTTCACCTACTCTTTTCAGACCTGTTTATGATCAGTACATAAACGTAAGTCCCTTATAAATAAATATAAAAGAACAATTTTATTTTTATTTTAATGTTTAACGTGAACCTCCATATATGAATGGATGGTGGGAACTTTTTAACTTAAGAAAATAACAAATGATGAGATGTTATACAGTGTTGGAGTAAGAATTATATTTACAATTCAAAATGCATTAAAAAATTTATAAACACGATTTTGTGAGGAAGCAGATTTTCTTATTTATCCATTTGGTGATTTTTGTTGCTAATTTTACTCATAAGAAGTTGTTCAAATAGACGATTGCTGAAATAATGAAATTGTATCCTCAGGAAATGAATACAAACTTTGTGTGTAGACTTTTCTTCCATTCGAGTTTTCCTATTACCTCCATGACGTTGCCATTCCTGCCTTCGAAATTATAATTCGAAGTCGAGGCATGCAGCTGCTTCCTCTCTTCCCTTTGGAATAACTTTTTGATTTCCCTGAATAAAACGAAACAGACTCGTTCTAATTAAAATGTGTTTTCAGGCACAGCAGATCATTCCCTATACTTTCAACTTTCTTTGAACTAATATCTTACATTTCTCTTCGTTCTAACTCACAAAATCCTTTTCGCTAGTCTTGAAATGTTGAACTATATTCACAGAATTCCACCTCACCGAATTTTTAGCGTGCAATATAAAAAGTTGAGACAAATAAATGCCTTCTGGTGCGTGCGAGCGTCACTTTGCTTGTAAACTAAACGGAATCTACACAAACAAATTTGTAGACCTAGTTAATATTTCTAGGCTAACTGGGATGGTTCTTTTCGCTGTTATTCCCAAGTTCTTTTTCATATTGAATGAAAACTTCTAGAATAAAATGAAGGCTCATCATTAATTGTCATAAAGGTATCGCATTTAACTTTATTCTTGCTACTGTGCTACGCATTCGTCAATAATCTCACTATTTTTCAACTTGTAATGTTAAAAGAAAATTACATGAAAGCCAAATATTTGGTCACTTACATCAGAATTTACATAATATCATTGTCCGTACATGCAATGAAACCTAAGTAAGCAAAAGATTGACAAAAGAATAACAAATTCAAATATAAACGTACAAGAACAAGATTCTGTAGATCACTTACTCATGCACAAAACGCATGGCCCTATACATTACACTATTGCTATTTGAAGCAAATTAGCCCTGAATTTTAGTTATACCCTTGAAACAATCATTATAATTAGTTAAAGTTCAATTTAAATTAAACATACAAATGCTATTAATAGCAATCAAGTCAAGAAAGTAACACTGAAGAAGTTCTAGACAACCTAAAATTGGTTTCAACTAAATAATCTAGTTCACCTAAATATCTACACGAACTACTTACGAGCGATATGAACATTGGACTAATGCGAAATCTGACTAAAATTCCTACACATTTAGTAAACGTCGATACAAATACCTGAACATTGTGCAAGGCACTAACTTTTAGAGAAATTGATTCACAATGTCAATGTAATGTCATTATTAACGAGCTACGACTAATCGATATTCTAAAAAACTTCCGTCATGGTTCTGCTCAACTGGTACATTAAAATTCGTAACTTCTGTAATTTGCCTAGACCCAGTAACAAAACAACAGCATTTGTAACAAGGTAAGACAAAACGAACAATTAAAAACGTGTAACTGAGCAGATTTCGATTTGAGAGATACTTTCACCGGTGAAAGCGTACATATAAAATACATTGCAGAATTACAGTATTATGAACATGCTAAAACTTATAACTAAAATGTAAGTAGATTGTATTGGATTGTCTTCGGTACATAAAACGAATTATAAATTCGTGTGATATACAGATTTGTTCACAAATATAAAAAAGATGCCGGTGTTGAGAATTCCTCATTCGAGTTTTTGTTGACGACGTTTGTTGAATTGGCGGTTCCAGACAAGCATATTTTTGTATGAATTATTCTGCAAGAAAAAAATGTTTAGAAGTCATGTAACATGCGGAATAATAGGTTTTGTGTGATTTATTCAAATCCCAACCTGGCAGTCAATAATTTATCGCTCCGTGGAGTAGACCTCATGCCTTATGCCTCAATGAGATTGTCACAGGATTGTGATTTGAGCGTCCTATCCTTCGTTTTCTTTCCCCTCCGATTGATAGAGATGACGACAGGGCCTTTCTTCACTTTTTTGAAGAGGGTGACTGCTTCCAAGTGTGAAAGCCCTTCACAAGACTCTCCATTGATGGCAAGCACTTCATCTCCTAGAAACCAGGAAAAGAAACCAACATTAGAGGAATGCATTGCATTCTGCATTTGCTGGACTCTGACTCTATCGAATTTATCTGACCATCTCGGTTTTTACTAGCAAACTCTAGCATTGCAGTCGGTTCGTGATATAATACCCGGCCCGTCCCCAGCATTCGATTCAATTCAAGTCAAGGTTAGCCGCTGCCACTGTGCATTATATTGATTCTCAGGCTCCCATGTAACTGTTATTATACATTTGAAGGAGACTAGCGTCCAATAACTATAATTTATTGCCCCGAAAAGTCCTATTATAGATACTCCAACTCCAAACCAGCCTTAGAAATAATAAGCATCCATCCGTCTGTTTGGCCCGTCCTTCCTCCGAAAACAAATATTGAAAGAGGACGGATGGCAGAGGACACAAAAATGCCGTCGTTCGTGGCTCCCGTCTTCCGCACCGCAAAACACTTTATTGGACCTCAAAATCGGGTAAAGTGTGAAAACAGGGAAGAAACCCAAACCCAACCTTCACAAGTATAGTGACTGTTGGCGTCGAGGCGACCTGAGACAGAAGTGTTGAGGTTTAAGGAATAAATGGGAATGGAGACTTGAGGAACCATGTTTCCATTCCACACCATTAGTGTTTATCCCTCTCAGTGTTATAATAGTTGAACAGGTAGTAGAGACTCCTCAGGAGCTGTTGAACATTGAATTCTGGTCTGGTCTGGTCAGAATATTACCGTTAAGGTTATCTGCTCCATTCCACACAATAATAGAGCTTGAACTTAAGTTCTGCATGCATGTATACATTTGCTCACAGTGAAAAAGAAAAGAAAAGGAAAAAATCAATGCAAATGTAAATTGAATGAGAAATCGGGCCACAGGGCAAAGTTTTCTGGGGACGGGTGGCAGAAACTCTTCTAGATTAAATTAAATGAAAGCTGAAGCTTCTTAACTGTACCAGAGTCTGGCTGAATTTCGTTGGTTCGGTTCAATTTCAATCATACTTAATTATAAAAAGTCTTACCTTCTTGTAATCGCCCATCCTCAAGAGCTTGACCATTCGGAAGGATACTCTTGACAAAAATGCCCATATCCCCCTTGGGAGAATCCTTTCCTCCAACGACAGTGAATCCAAGAGGTTTATTCCCACCACCCTTTTCATAGACAATTGTAATGGACGTCAGAAGTGTGGACTTGGGTCTCCTTGGGAGTGTACAAAATGATGGAGATTCGTCCTTGTCCTTCTTTTTCTCTGCTGCCGCAGCAGCATTAGTAGCTGGAGAATCCAAGCTCAGACAAGCAGTATTAGAGGCAGACTCCATTAAACTAATCACAAACTTTCGTCGAGCTAAATTAATTTCTGCCACTCGACTAGATTTGTTAGTTCTAGGACTATGGGCGCCCATGTCCACTGTGTCATTTCCCAAATTATTATCAGGAGCAAATGCAATCCGTTTATTCGAGGGCACCTTCCGAAATTCACCCTGTCCTTCTTCTTCCTCATCATCATTATAAGAGATCTTGATGATTGTTTTATTTTGAGAGTCTTGAACAATATTTGTGCTAGAGGTTGGAGATGATGATGAAGATCTGGGGCTACTGATTGGGCGAAGGATGACCAAGTCCATATCTCTCTTGAATACACTTCGTAAGAGGGCAGTCACTTCACTCAGCCGAAGGGCTCGAACGAATTTTCCATTGATGCTAATGATCTCATCCCACAATTGAAGCTCACCTTGACTGCAATTAAGATAGAAAAACATCCAAAAATTAGTTACGATTGTAAAACATCATAAAACGTGTTATGTTATGTTATGTACTATCCCAGGAATTGCAAATTGAGGACATACTAGGGCATGAAAGGAATTGCAATGTCAACATATTTTTACAACCTAATTTTTCCGCCACAGTAAAGGTAAACTTTCCAAAAGATTTATGGTTTTATGGTCGTAAATCACAAACTTTTTCATTTGTTTTTCGCACGAATTCATCCAATTTTTTTGTTGTGGTGCAAGAAAAGCAAACTAAACCAAACGAAAATGAATCAAATCAAGCAAAAGCAAAGTCACGCCAAATCATCACCATTGTTATTGTTGCGTGCCTGTTGTGCAATTGGCTAATTTCTACTTGCTCCTTGAAAAATAATTTTTACTGTTCAGCTCATTTGTCATTAGCAATATCAATTTGGTCAATTTTCACAAGGAATGTCTTTCCTATGAACATTCTGGCATTTTAAATGTTCTCCCAGAAAGATATTTGAAATTGTTCCACAGAGACAGGAACATTCCCTTGTCAGGTAAACTTTTTGTGACCACGTAACGCAATTCATCATATAATCAAAAGTCAGTCAAATTTGTATAGCGGTAATGCTGACTACACCTGTCACAAAAATTAAATGAGACAGTTATCAAATTTCAAATACATGATTGTAGGACAACAATGGGAAAGGAAGACAACAATGGATCATCCTGAAAGGCATGTATGGACACTTATAATTTCATTCAATGAATTTCCCTTCTTAAAGCATGGCATTATCAGACAAGAATGACTGTATCATTAGAAAAATCAAATCTCTAGGACGGGATACCTTGCGTTGTGTTGCGGTGGTGTAGATTGCATAACGTAGCGGTCTGTCTGCTAACTCAAGTCACCCACACGCAAAAGAATACAGGGTAAAAAAATACTAATATAATAAAGTCATTAGGGTCTCTATTATGACGAGTTGAGGCAAGGTAAGGTTTTTGCTTTGGCTTTAGAATCAATTTATTTATTTACTTTTTACCACACATGTGCTTTGTGGGGATCAATGCATAATGACATAACCTAGTCAAGATTTTTTGAATGCACTGTCATGTTCAAGTAATCATAATCAAATGTTCATTTTTAGTTGATTAATTCAACCTTCACTAGGGATTTAGCATCATTCAGTGAAATTTAGCCCAATGCCACCATGAAGAAAAACTATTTTTCCTAATTCTTGAGCTACAGAAACGTGGACAAATCATAATTGAAATCTCAGTTTCAGTTTAGGATTTAAACTCATGGTAATCGCAATGTAAAATTATCCTCGTGCCAGCCACATTATTCAGTATAGCTGCTTGCTTTCACTTTCCGACAAACCTCAAAATACACAATAACATTATGCATACGCTACATTTTCTATTTTGATCCGTGGAGCACGGAGGAACAATAAAACAACGACGATGACAACTTGTAAAATTAGCATGGAATGCAATGTAGGCAGTAGGCACGCCAAAACCCATTGACAACTGAATGAATTTATTTTCCCACTGCTAATGTCACTGCCTGAGCCTGAACAATTTCCCCCTCGAGGTCCTTGCGACATCCCACATCTCAATTTCTATGCACATGTTATTATTATTGTTATTATTCTAACAATTCTACTATTCATACGAGAAGCAGA
>WJEZ01003174.1:0-11422 GCA_009869925.1 Thalassaphorura encarpata
TGATATTTGAAATTGAACGCCTTTTGCAGGGAAAGGTAAATTTTATACTATAGGAGCTAGAGCTGGAGTTGCGCTCAATCCCGCTTCTTCCTTTTGTATTGGTAGTAAATTTAAATGAGAGTGAGAAGAGAAGAACTACTACGAGAGCCAAAGGAAAGAGATGAACAACTTTATCAACACTACAGAAGACTACAGACAGAAGATCCAAATCGGCCAATGCCATCATCATCCATGTCTAAATTAATTATTATATGAAAAGTGCAAGTATAAGTTTTTTATTTAGTTGATTTACTCCATAGCGTTAAAATTATTATGTGGGACAAGTGTGGATTTTGATGAAGGGAAAGTCTACTAAGGCTATGGAACAAGGCAATAAGGTCGTGGTTCAGGTTCAACTCCTTCAAAATGAGGACATTCGCCAGTTTTATGAAACAGAATTACGATCTTTGGGTGAGTGAATCAAGTGGAGTGGATAACCTTAATTGTGTTGAAGTGATTTTATTTTTTAGAGGCAAGACAAGCCTGTGGAAAATGTTTGGAAAATTCCGTTCGTCCATTTTCCCGTTGCATGCACTTGCAGCGCATTCCAAGCGTCCTGCCATAATGTGGGCACGCCTGCCCAAAATTTTGGGAACCATTAGAATGGGGTTACCACCCGGGAGAATTTTTCTCTCCCAAAATTGCATTGTACGGTGCGATTTGATTGCAAAAAAGTGAATTTATAAAAAATTCTACACATGAGAGAGATGCTAGCATTTTTTTCACATAAATCTTGAATTATTCAGTATTTCAACAATTTTGATGGACTTTCCAGTTTTACTGGGACGAAGTTGGATGATTAATGAAGCTCGTGAAATATGTTGAACCGTTTTTATTTTGGGGATTTTATTTAGAAACTTCAATATATGTGACTGAACATGCGTGTTTCTTGGAGAATCCGAATATTTGCAAAATTTTCATGTAGAACTCTATTATTCGGCAGTTTATAGGGATTGTAGGTGTGTTTAAGGGAAAATTAACTGCAAATGGCGCTTCCGGGTTAAAATAATACATCATTTTATAAAGAGACTGAAAATTTTGACAACTGAGAAGATAAATTTCGAAATATGATAGAACGAGGTTTTTTGACGTGTAGCTTTTATTTTGGAATTCGTCTTACTAAGTTTGATTTTATAATTCACAGAATTGGATGCATTTTCCAATTTGCTGTCTGCATTACGAGCACAAGGAGGATTGACGGAAAGGCGAAAAGAAACGATAGGGGCTCTTAAAATAGCACTGAATATTTCTGATGAAAGGCACCGTGCTGAAATTCGGCGAGTGGCGGGTGATGAACGTCTTTGCAGAATAGCTGAAAGGTAAGTAAAATAGCTCAAAATAATATAATTAGATCGTATCACTATCACGCTTGTAAAAATGGAGATATCCAATTGTCTAAGATTATAAAATTAGTGGCTCCTTTGATTTTATTAAAAGTGTTCAGTAGCCGAAAATCACTACAAACAAAAGTTCTACGATAACATTATTAAATTACAGGGTTGGTGAAGATGCAGGAATTCTTGACTGGAATTCGGAAGGTTACAAGGATTTTCCACTGTTTCCTCACTTTTACCAATATCCATCCGGTATCAGAAAGTTCCAACCAACGACGGGCGATTCTGACCGTGAAGTCGATTCCGTTGAGGACGAAGATTTACCTCCAATATCCCCAACTATTAAAGAAGAGCCATTTGATCCTTCAGCGGACGGAGACTTTTTACTTGAGAATGGCTGGGGTTCTGACTCGGAAGCTGAAATGGTCTATGCTACAAGAGTAGAACGCGAAGGGAGCGATACTGAGGAGCAGAAAGAAGCTTCGGCCCGCGCTACTGCGGCTGCAGCAGCAGCCATACGAAGAAAACAAAAGAAACTCTTACTTTCTGCAAAAGCTAGAAACACTCAGACTTCCCCTGACATCACGATGGGAAGTTCAAAGAATGATTCAAAGCCTATTTCTCCTAATAAGCTCAAGAAGTTATCGATATCTCCCATACAAGCAGCGCAAGCGCGAGGACGTAAAAGAAAATTTGCACCTCCGGTCAAATCGATTAGCTTAAAACTCCCAGGTTTATCATCAGAAATGGGTGCGGATCAAGAGGTGAAGCCTCCAGTGACGCCAGAGTCTTCCTATGCAAATATCTCAATTATGGCAGACAAATTGGGAATTCCTCATGTGCCATGGGTACCCCCACCACCACCTCCGCCTCCACCACTTCCAACGCCACCATCAAGCCGAGGTCGAGGTGGAAAGGTCACGCCCAGAGGAGTCAGGCAGAGGACGAGGAGCCTCTAGTGCTCGAGGAATGCGTAAAACACCTATCACCCCTAGACGAAAGCTCTCTACAAAGATTAAACCTGAATCCAATGCCCAAGATGGATCAAATAAAGAGGACGTAAAGCCTGATACCCATAAAACCCCAAAACATCGATTAAAAGTAAAATTACCCAAATCTGCTGAAAATAAACAAGAAAAGCAACTTCGAAGAAAGAAATTGAAATTGAATATCCCAGGCAAACTGGAAAACGTCGGTGTTCATTCTCAAGATTCATCAGGGGTTCGGGACGGGAGTGCTGGCGCTCCGAGGAGTAGTCTTGATGATATCGACATTAATCTCCAGTGTCACGAAAGTTATAAACTCTCCAAATCCACAGACCTCTCCTGACGAAGAAACCAATCCACTGGTTAATAATAATTCAGAGCATTTTGGAAATTATGAGGTAGCGCCTCGACAGAGTGGTCCAGCCCCAAGGGAAGCTCCGCCAGTTCCTCCTCCTATAGCAAAACCATCAAGAAAAGCAAAATCTGAAGTCCCAGCCAAAATGAGGCACAAAGCTGGGAAACACAACATGTTTAATCATGAAGAAACCAACAAACAATCCAATTTTCAGGCACCGGACACCTCATTTCGGTCAAATACTCCATTAAATTATGCACCGCAAACTAATTCTCTTAGCCCATTTCATAATTATTATAATGACTTACCAATGCCGCTCCCACCCCCTGGGGTAAATGCTACTATGGTCATCCGTTCGCGTTTAAATACAATTAATTCTACTTCTCCGAATTATGGTTACATTGGAGGTTTGCCCACAGGTTTACAAATCTCAAGGTCTCCTTCCCGAAGTCCACTCCCGACCCCTGTGTTTAGTACGACTCTCAATGCAAATAGTTTGCACAAGAAAAGAACTCAAGTTCTGCTCCCATCCACTTACCAAACTCAAGGAGGAATATCTGGAGAAATGGGACTTGATTCAACATCTCCAACAGCATCTTCACTTGCTGTTGCAGCAAGAAATCGTTCCAACGCGTTTGATTCCCGTCTGGGAAATCTGGGTCTGAATTCTATCAGACCAACCGGATCACCCGGGGTTTCAGCCCCAGTTCAAAGGAAAGCTCAGCCTCATATATTATCAGCATCCAAACTAAATAGACCTTTAGCCACGTCCCAACCCGTAGTTTTTAATTCAACAACTCCACCCTCGACCCCTGGTATACCTAATAATTTTGCATATAATCCTTCAAATACCCCTGTAACTTCGTCATCACCGCCAGGATCTGAAGTAGGACCAATTTTTACGTCTAACGTTGGACAGACGGCTGCAACAAGTATAACGTTTGCTACTCCACCTTCATCACAAACCCAAAATAATGGTGTATATTCAACTGCTGCCACTTCTCCTAATATAACTTCAGTACAAGATATTCAAACGAGTTTGCAAAAGTTTCCAAACTGGGAATGTAGGGCCTGCTGCACTAGCTGTTTCTGGTGGTACTGTTCTTACAACCATGCCAGCTGGGCTAAGTGTCAACATGAACATGGTTCGAGCACAAGGGGGTTCAAATATAATTTTTCTTCATAAACCCGCTGCCCCTATAAGTGGGACTGCTAGTACTATGCCAATTGTTACTCCTTTGACGCAAGGCTCATCTACCATACCTGCTGGAGTGGTGAGTATTTATTATGAATTATTAAAAATTTATTTCTAACGCAATGTCCTAAAATTTCAGCAAGTACCAGTGAAAGGTACTTCCAGAGCTGTCATTCTTAGGAGAGGCAACACATCACGTGCTGTAAGGAGTTTTAATGTTAAATTCTTATAGCCATTGATTTTGGAGTGAAATTGTGTAAGCAAAGCTTTATATTTTTATTGAACAGGGAAACCTCATGTTTGTGGATGTTCACAAAAACCAGTTGTTGGGAGCAAGCCAAGTTCCACAGCTTCTTCAAACGGCACGAATTATCACAAGTATGCTATTTTTCTATTTTTAATTCACATATGGAGAAATTGGGGCCGTTGAATTGAAAGTAATAAATGAGGGACAGACTCATCTTGTTTATATTAAAATTGTATCCACAATCTATTTTAGTTTTGAATGTTTATTGGACGCAGGTTCTTCAGATTTAGCAATGCTCAATATGCCCTCAATCGTTACATCTTCAGCCAATATAAGTGGGCGGAAATTGGTACAAGCCTCGGCTGGAGATTTGGTTCAGCATTACGCGACGGTTTCCCCTCTAAAGACACCTGCAGCAACAGACACATCCTTGTTAAAACCACCGGCTTCATTCAAGACGATACAGCAACATCAGATGACAGGAGGGATTTTGACACCATCAGCTTCAACGTTGAGTTCTCAAGAAAATCAGACAACAAATTATGTATCCGTTAGGCCCGTTGTCAATGTTAGCCAAACTCAGCAGTTCCAAAGCAATGCAGAAAAGGGTAAATCAGAATTTTATAATTCATGTAATCGCTGATTATTTGAACTAACAGAATAATTTATTTTTATTAGGTACTCCATCAGTCGTAGCGCCTGGCGCTCCGATGAATTTGGTCCAATTTGAAAACGATATTGTTCATGAAGAAGAAGTGAATACTTCAGCTTTCATTGAATACAATTCCCCCCGAAGCAATAATAGCAAAACCCAAAGTACGTCTATTCCTTCAACACCAAGCAACAATTGGAATTTGCACAATACGGCTACACCGAGTGGTTCCAGCTCAACTGATACCGCAAGTGAGAGCGAAAGTTTTACATCTCCAGGCCTTGATCTTACAATAACACCTTCCGTTACAATTGGGCATTGCATCCCAAAACAAAGTGTTATTGTGAGTACGGATGAGAAGAGAGCAGGGTTGTCAACTGGGCCTATCAGCATATTTAAAGCTCCTTCAAAATTGGGGGAAATCCAGACGAATGTGGATGCTAGTGAGGACGGTACGTATATTCCAGGAACAAAACTTTACGAATGAAATTGTTAATTCACCTCCATCATGACCTAATTAACTGCAGTGTAGTGTACTTTTTATGGATATAAAATATTATAGTCAAATGGCTTTGGCATTTACGGTCTAGTCAATATTACCAGTTCCATTTCCCTAAAAAGCGATTTGTCAAACATTCTAACTAACGCCAAATTTCATTTGCATGATCACATCACATCTCCTAAACGAAAGTAAATTGCTAAAATTACTGATAACTACGTATTGTGAATCCGAGAAAGTTCTGCGAAAAGTATTAGTATGAAACTTTCTCAGCAAAACTCCAAACTCAGTTCTATGCTGAGTATGTAGATTTCTTATCGATCCTTGTTTCGAAAGTTTAAATGTTTTGCTTCGTTCAGCACATAAGAACTTGGAATTGTTGCACAACCTCCGGCAGGCTTTATTTGAATGTAATGTATAAAATAATATAATAATTTAGCTAGGGTTGAATTTGTAACATTTATCTGAGGTTAGCAGCACTTGGAAATTCCCTTTTCCTTGGAGTGCTTGTTAGAATAAATTGTGAGACGTGTCTAATGTTCTTCCTTTTCTGTCTAGGCTACGTTGAAAGTACAAATATTCCAATCTCCAAATCTGCGGAACACCACTCATCTGTATTTGTGGTTGCTTCTGACACCTCAAAGTCAGGTAAGCCCGTTCGAGTCTCATTTCGCTAGCTTCTAATGCTTTGCCTTCGACTTACCGTTAAGTTCATGTCATCTTATAGTTTTTTTTTATCCAGTTAATTAGAGCACACATAAATGCTATTTGGTATGGATGGCCAAAATTACCCCCGTTCAATTCAAGGTGGTGGAGTTTGGTCTAAGTCTAAATAGAATCGGTTTGGCTTGCATGTTCCTACCGATTCTCATCTGGACTTATTTATTGGGACTGGATTTGGGATGGACAATCGATGAGACGATGACGGTGGGTGTGGATGGACTCAAAATAATTTATTTTATGTATTTAAAATCCTGACTATTTAGGAAAATTATGGTAGGGGAGGTTTAACGTGAAGAGGTTATTCCTCCATTCTTGTACAATTGCAAATCTAACGATCGATTTTATTGTTTGACATTAACAGTAGGATTAGTTTTTAAGTTGTCGAGAACGAACGGGTCCTGAAAATGACGATTTTATCTTTTAGAAACAATTTAATTATCCAATTATGCTTAGAGTAGTTGAATTCGGGCTATGGTAAATATTTAAATTTATATATTATAATAATTATGAATTTGCTAAATCAGATAATATTATGTGTTTTGTCCTTAGATGTTTTAGAAATTATAAAATGCTGCATGTAATGGTGATATAATTTTTTAAATATAAAATTGTGGAATTGATAAAATAAATACACATAAACGAGATAGCCATATTAGATTTGGCAAAGGCATAAACAAACATAGTACCTAAATATTCTATGCATTTTAATTGGTACAAATTTTACAGTTTAGATAATAAAACCGAATTGAGCAAATAAGTATTAATTTACTGTGAAAACGAATGACGAAAGGTGAATTCCAATCTAATAAATTAAATCATTAATCAAGGCTAAATGTTGGATACGGGTGTTAGTTTCATTTTCAGTCTCACAACTTTTTGGTCCACCGAACACGTTGATCTGTTTTGATTTTGATTCTGCTAAGAAGAGAAAATCCTAAAGAGAAAGTTAATGAGAGAATTTATTTCTGGTCCTTTCATTATATCAACTTTTCCCAAATGACTCTTCTTTCTTACGTCATCATCCTCCAATTAGGGAATAAGGCTGAGGCGGTGTGACAAGGAATTTCTAGGGAAAGACATCAAACTTCCTTTCTTACGCATCTTTTTTGATCCGAGTAACTCCACAACTATCCACTCCACGTTAGCAATCTCAGTAACTTTTGTAATTTTATTTTCAAGAGCTTCATACATAGAGAAAGGAGATATATTAATTAATAGAGTTGATTTTAGGTAGGTCATGCAGCGTGTAGCAGGAATGTCCTAAGAGATCGGGGGAATGTTATGCAAATTTAATTTGTCTTAACAAGTTTTCGTGGAAATATGTAGATCTAATTAGGTCTCACGTCCCGCTCTCACTTTAGTTTTGTTACAATTACAAGTTGAACTTTGTTCATTGCACTTGGAAGGTTTCATTTGTTCCTTGCCTGGCTGGGAATAATTATAGTTGGAGACAGGAACGCCCGCATAGCAATGGAATTGGATTCTTGGCATCGAAGCAACACGTAGGTTGATATGTTTTGTCAGCTGAAATTAGTGATTTAGTAAAACAATGGATTTGACAAGTCTTCCCATCATTAGGCAGGGGTCACTGACGTTCTAGGGTTTCCTTTCTGGACATTATGAATATTCATCCGTCACCGGCACTCCGCCTGCACTTTCTCCATGTACATTGTTTCAAGCAAAACAAAGCCAAGTCTCATTTGGCATTGGCACGTGCACGTGGAACATTCAATTACTTGCGGATTAACTTTGGCAAATCAGATCAGATCACAGCACAGAGTTCCACCTTCCATTCTTCATCCGATTAAGTCTCTTAATCCATTACATTTCTAATCAAACAATCCGATTCGGCTCTCCTCTCTGATGAATACAACATCCAGGGCAATGAAGACAGCAAGCAAATAAGGAAATTCCAAATACAAGGAGAACAATCACTCCGGCAGAAATTATCGGGACCCAACTGGAATTTTTAATTAATCAATTTTGAAATTAAATAATAAGGTTCTCCATGTTAAACAGGGCAATGAAGACAGCAAGCAAATAAGGAAATTCCAAATACAAGGAGAACAATCACTCCGGCAGAAATTATCGGGACCCAACTGGAATTTTTAATTAACCAATTTTGAAATTAAATAATAAGGTTCTCCATGTTAACTTTACGCTGCTATTTAAAATTGTCTAGCATGTGATTTTGATTCTCGGAAGTCGGCACGTGCCTTCCTATACTTGGATACATTTTGTAAATTTAGACTGACTATCCTTTGGGAATAACCTAAGACTGTGGAATCCCACGAGTTTCAGTCTCCTAATTTGATTGGCATCTGAACTACTATAGAATAGAAATAAAATGACCTTTTATCCAGGAAGGATTTTGTGACGCCTAGCCATGCCTTGTGCACGAGGCCGAGGGAAATGAATTCCAAAGAAAATCTCTTTCGTAAGTAACTTTTCCTGTTTATTCTTCTCTGAGATTCGGAGGCAATCAACCAGTTAAATTGGGATACGACTCGGAATACTACTATCCTTTGGGAATAACCTAAGACTGTGGAATCCCACGAGTTTCAGTCTCCTAATTTGATTGGCATCTGAACTAGAATAGAAATAGAATGACCTTTTATCCAGGAAGGATTTTGTGACGCCTAGCCATGCCTTGTGTATGAGGCCGAGGGAAATGAATTCCAAAGAAAATCTCTTTCGTAAGTAACTTTTCCTGTTTATTCTTCTCTGAGATTTGGATGCAATCAACCAGTTAAATTGGGATTCGACTCGGAATACTACTCGACTCAAGAATTGAATTGTAAATTGATTGTATTTATTGCGGTTGACTTTCCTAGGCTTGACTTGGCATTAGCATTAGCAGTCCACTAGAAATGCAATGACGTCTTATTGTGTGTCGAACTCAACTCGGAACTTTCTTTTCTTCCTGCCTATCGTCGGCCTTGTGGAAAAACCTGATTGCATTGCTTTCTCTTCCTCATCCACCATATAATTCTTTCCATATTACTTTTTCAAATATACCAGCCACGTCAAATCCAACTTTTCGAGTGGAGAAAATGTAGTCAAGTCAGTTTGAGAAATTGCGTCAACTTTAATCCTTTGAGCTTGAGGCGAAAATAAAATGAACCACTAAGGGCTAAGGATGCGACACAATGAAATCATAAAAAATAATAATGGATGAAAAATTCCCATAAGTAAGCATAAGGATCACTATAATTTATCTAGCTCCGGAGGCTAGGGCTTGTCCTCAGTCTCGGCGGAAGTTATTGCAAAATGGATTAGGATTCTCGTACGTCTGTGTTGGATCGAAACATTTTTGTTTTCCTTGCTTACATAATTCAGTACAAGAGTTTTCCTTCGCTTTTGATAATAAATTCTAATGGCAAGCCTTTGAAAACTTTGCATGTTCAGCCTGAATTTATTAGGAAAGATTTATGCAGAGTAAAAAGTATGTTGATGAAAATTTCCTCATAAAAGTATATTAATTTTTAGTTTTTATTAGTTGCACGTACTTGGTTCGTTCTTTCGTGTAATTAATTACTTTTTAAACTCTGAAGTTTATTAGAGGCCATGGCAGCACCACACGCTATGCATAGATGGAAATTAGTGTATCTAAATCTGACTCGTTCATCATCCCAACACTATAAGATAATATGACGGAAATCTAAAATTAATGGGTAGAATCAGCGGTAGGTCGAATCATCGCAGCTACCCGGATTACCTGCCCTGTTATGTCTGAAAATCATTCAACGTTAACGTTGAATTGAACTTGAACTCACTAATGAATTCTTTGAAATTCTTCCCACTCACTCACAGCGTGATGCGACGTGAACTCTCCAAGGATCAAATAATAGAAAAAATCTTTAGAATTTTTCTTTCCCTTTTGTTTCCGATGTACAATCAATTCCTGACTTGGTAAGTTTGGAATTTGAACTCATTAAAATGATCTTGGTCTTTTCAATCTATTCACATTCTAAATCCTCAAAATTAAAAAATACGTATTCTAAACTTGCCTGCTTTCACCGGTTTCTACGTAGTAAGTCTTCATTTTATTCTCATCAATTTCACTCTCAGGGATTGGAGCTACCACGGCTCCGGCAGCCAGAGAAATTGGCATAGCCGTGATTGCTGCTTCGGCTAAAATCACTGCAACTCTCTTCATAGTTTTTTCTACTTTAATTTTTATTCGTATTTCGTGAACACTTTTTAATGAACTTGAAAATATAGATTTTTGTATTTTATCAAGTTTTTGATGGAAAACAAACAAAACTTTGTGTATATGATACGTGAAGAAAGAAAGAGTATCAGTTTCTAACCTGAGTGATTTTGACAAGAGAGCAGGGAGTAGCAACAGGTTATTTTGGCTCGTTTTACGTACCCGTCTTCGTGTTTCTCTTCCTCCCGGTCCATCATAGAAGTGAACTGGAAATGAACTGAAAAGGACTGACAGACTTTCCTCTTCAGCTGGGCTGGGAAAGCAAAACCAAAACTTTCTCCCGTCGCCGTCCAGCCAAGAGTAAAAGTAAGAGTAGGAGGATGCCTTGCCTTGTCATACATTAAACATGCGGAAGAACAAATCCCAAATGCATTAGTATTTTGAGCATATGTAACAAACAAGGGCGAAGTCCTCTTATTCACCATGTTTTCATTTTCGTGGTTTCACTACATGAAAACAACAACATGAGTGAGAGAATTTTTGACAGGTACACTTTTTGACAACCTAGATTTTTCCTTGTACACTACGCTATGCTCATTCATCTTCATATTGATATTAAGGACCCATGCTGTTTTTATATATTTTTCTTGGAATCCAGTAATGTAATGTAGTCAAAATGATTAGATCTCCTTTAGCGTAAAAAACAAATAACTGTATAGGGGTAATGAATTGCAACATTTTTTTACATAATCAAAGGAGTTATAAATTTAACTCTCAGTAAGTAAATATAGTTTTTATATCTACCAACCAGGATTGACCTTTCCCTGACTTTTACCGCTCGGACTTTGATATGGGATGCTGAGCTTTTAATAAAATTGCGCTGCTATTAGCCCTAATCAAGTTTCAAGTCCGGTGAATAGGTTGCACGTTTGCTCTTCCAAGGAAAATGCATCTCAAGTATAAGTTTTGGATGTCAGATTGGAAGTGAAAACCATAAAAGGGTTGAGTGGTGCTGGGAGCATTTACAAGGCATTAGGACTTTCTCCACCAGATAATTGAATTCTGAGCCGCCGTTGCTCCTCGACTCGACTCATCTATTCCGCTCTTTTCTTTTTCTAGATGAAATTACATGAAAAAATGAAATTGTATAGCAATGACAAGCAACTGTGTGAGTAACTAAGTAATGTCAATGCCAAAATTCATTTTCTTCACATCCATTCAATCAGTGGGCGTACTGTG